>DWOC01000086.1:0-11009 GCA_018250775.1 Helias cama
AGTAATTTCGACGAACATTGTTTGTTTGATCTACGCACCCTCCTTTCTAAGTAAAATACATGGCCAGCTTTAGGGAAACCCCGGAGGAAGTATAATGTATGGTTATGTTCTATATAGGCATTGCTTCATGAAAAGATGGCTCTGAAATCAATTTTGTTTAAGCCCTTCGTATTGAGCGGCACCGTCAAATATTTCTTTAAATTATTGTTACATTGAATTAATAATAAAAAATATATGTTAAATCCAAAATGCAAAACTGACTAAACACAATAATACAATATAAATAAAATAAAATAAAATAAAATATGAGCTTGCTACTCATCGACTACACCATTTTTGTCTATGGTTATACTTTGTGCTGGTATGGTATTGGTGTTGGTATGCGGCGGTGGCCGAGGGTCGAAGCTAGTTAATTATATATAACTAATCCATATTCAGTGCCTATATACGGTATGCAGGCCTGATGTCAAGTAGTCACTGAAACACGTGACATGAACAACATGTAGCTTTTCGGCGGTTTGAAAGGTGGGCGGTAAGGTCAGTAAGGTACTTCCCAGATAAGTAACATATACTTGCTTAACGAACTTTTACAAACGATAGTTAACTCCTAATTTCAGATAGATAAAGAAAGGCAGATAGCTCGCAGTCTCGTAGTCTAGTTAAGTCAAAAACTAAGCTACTTCGTGAATTTACATGTAATCACCTACACACAGACACTTAAACTACGCGAGTTTTGTCAGTAGGTACGTCCCGGCCTGCCGTGGTGTCATTTACTGGATCAAATGCCTTTCCGTGCAAATAATAAGTCTAGAGGGGTTACATTTCATACATAAATCCATTTCAAACACATTATTTACTCACACAATCATAATCATCGTCATAATCAAATTGGCTTCACTTTCATATCAGGAATGCTCTATCTACATTTCTTTATCTGAGATCCTAATAAACCAAGTTGAAGTAAACCTATTAGCGAATTGCATTGACAAGTATGGGACCGCCCCGTAGAGCCAGTGACTATTGTTTTCAATCTCCAGATGCCGAATGTGATGGGAATTGAGATAACCGACCGAGAACGTACACCGGAATGCACTTAGTAGGAAATTAGATTAGCGCTTGCTTAAATAGAATTAACTTTAGAGTATGACCTGAATTCTTATAGATGTTAGTCCTATTGTAGAGAACCAGGCATAGATGGAAAGATGTGTTGATGATATTACATTTGAGCTGACCATTATAGTCTTGAACTGATGATTTGCAACCATTGAAATAGGAAGGAAATGTAATGGTAATGATAACGTATTTTTTCGGAATTCACAGTTACAGGCGCCCCGCCCTAGTCGCATTACTATTAAATTACACAATTTACATAATGCTAGTCTTGGCTTAAAGTGCACACGTTTGTGTTAAGTCTAAGGATACGCCCGCAACTCACACTTAGCTGTTCTTCTTTAGTCTATCAGTAGTCAGGTAAAAAGTTCCAGCTATTCCAGCTAGCTGTCAAGTAATTATTAAAAATATATATTTTCAAATCATTTGATAATTATTATTTCTTTTACTACCTTAAGATTATTCTAAAATGTCGCATAGTTCTTCATTCAATTTTAGGTTATAGAATTTAAAAAAGATTTAAGTTGCGCGCCTGTGTACGTTATACTTGTAAGCCGAAGCTCCCTGACCCTATCGAAAAAAAAAAATTAAAAATTCGCATCTGAGCTCACTAATCCGTTTGCTTTTTAACTATTCAACGCACTATCCCAAAATCGGTTGCAATGCGTGGAAGTGTAAAACAAAAGAGAGAATATCGACCAAACCCGAAGTGAGAGGGCGCCACCCTCTTTATGAGTCAGAGGGGAGGACCCTTGCACGTAGGCATTGCGGTACCCTCAGTACTCCGTACACCATGCATTCACTATCGATCGGGGTTTTTCGGACTGCCCGATTTTGTTTAGTTTAGGAAGAGATGCTGATATTTGTCACTGATTAGGATCATTTTTTTCTAAAAAATACCTCCGCGTTTTATTTCAAAATGATTATTTGATTTTAATTAGGTGTTTTGAGGAATTCTAAAAGATTATTCATTTGATTGACAGCAATTAATTAAAGTGTTGAATCTGTTAAGGACGAATGCTGCTATTAGAATTTGGCAGAATTATTTCGCTCAGAAGTAAGTAGGACTATAACGTTTAGGCAGATTTTTATGACAGTGTTTTGGAAGGGACTTAACGTAGTTCCCAAAAATCCCGATAATAATTGATAACCTAATAATATTGACTACTTTAGCGTAAATAATACACGTATTCTGTATACGCTATTCGGAAATAGATGATTGTTGAATAACATTTCCAAACGAAAAACCCTAGTAATCCTTACACAATGGAAGGAAAAATTCATACCTTCACATATATAATTTTAAACATTCCAAAAACAGTAAAACGTGAATGCAATCAGATTTCCCGTGATGTGCAGTTCTTGGAAAAGCTGTCAAACAGATTCAACAACGCAGGTTACAATAGCGCGATAAAACTTTACGAGAGCGACCGTCGCCAGATCGCGGGCGATTATGACGCGCCGTTAAGCGTCTAATACGGTGGCTGGAATTTCAGTGAGTGGAACACAGTTTTGTTCACCATGGACATAATACAACTACGCAGAGGGGCTTTTCAGTAAATGAGAATTAATTTCTGCATTTTCGAAATTGAGACGAAAAGAAGTACTTAATTGTACCAATATTTAAAATAGTGTTCTGTTTGTAACTTTTATATATTTTTAACTTTGTTATTTTACCATTCGAATCTAATAAACTTATAAGTTTTCTAACGCATTAAACTAATGATCATTGTAACTACACACACCATTCTATCACATTAAACTAATCCGTACCTAATAGTAGATGTAAGTTTGGGTAAACAACTAAATATTATCAAGGAATTTGTTGTTGAGAAGTTCATCAAAACTTTAAGTACATCAATATTTATAAACTCCAAAAACTCCTTGTATTCATCCGGAAATATAGCATTTAATGCAAAAATCGCTCGACGTGTGAAGAGCGCTGAAGCGTGTGTCGTAAAATTCGTAAATCGCTTTATGCGCACCGGTTAATACGAATATGTACGCTTTATGATTCAGACTGCGCCCAAGATGTAAACGATAGCGGCCAGTGCCGGATGAGCCTTAGATTGGCTTGCTATATGCAAGAGTAGCAAATCTTACAGACCCAGTACATCTGGAGGGTCCGCGTTTTGACCCTAAGAAAGAATAAACTTAGACGTTTCTTAGCATGAAAATATTTTTGGAGAACAGTCTAAGGAGACGATAAATTCAGTTTGTAGCAGCACTCAATCTGAAGTGGACAGCATATTTAACATCAGGTGGCCTGCATGCTCGTTTGCTACTACTTACATGTACTGCTCCAATGCGAATTTGTTGAGATACGGCTTAGTGGTCAACCCGAATCGGATGTTTTTAAACACTGTTTAATCGACTGTGTTAAAGCTATGTGTCTTACGACCGTCTATGTTTATCGATAATCACTGGGACACTTATCGTTGGCGCCTACCTACATTAATGATTAATTACTCTCGGAAACTTTACAGCATCTGAAAATGTTTCGTTACAAACCACTAAAACTAACTTTTTACAAAAAGGGCTCTTGACTGGAAGCAGTTTACTAACCACTCCGCTTTTGCCTCCGCTCCGGTGTTCGCTCCCGCTGCCGCTACCACCACCGCGCCCGCTCACACTCCCCTATGAGCCAGAGATAGGCGCGTGACAAGTTAACCGTCCGATAAATTTAACGTGACGTTTTCATCTTAATATCTCCAGAAACGCTCGATTGGAGGTGAAGCACCTTCGTTTGATTTTCCCCTTGTTTGACGCTTTTACATCTTCAAATATATAATCTAAGGACGTGTGGATTGTAATTTATTCATGTAAGTAAATTAGACTACCTATTACAAAAGATTTTGTAAACAGAGACATCGTAACCTCGATGTATACCAAGGTATTTAAACGACGGTTATTTAGGTAGATACATAAAGTGTTTACTTTTTATTTATCTATCTATCAGGTCAAAGTTCGCATTTATAATAACTCTTTAAAATATTTGATTTATAAACTTGCCTACTCAATACCACTTGTTATGTAACTTCAAACCTCCTTGTAAGTAACTTTATTGAGATACATAATTTTAACAAACACCTATACTGCCCAACTAAGCGCAAAAGCGGTAACTCAAAGAAAGCGAGTTTTGAGATAATTGAAGTTATGTAAAAATAGTTATATATATACTTTATGTATAGTTTTTTTTATTTGTTAAATATTATTTATATATTATATAGGGTGTATTTGTTATCACATTAGTTAAATTATCAAAAATGTATAATAATGTACTTTATTCATGAGATACGGTTACACCGCTTAGTAAACTATAGAATTAAAATTGAGATACCGCTTTTTCGTTAGCTCTTCTCAAACATGTGTGTATACAAAAAGGAATGTATTTTCTATCGAATAAAATATGTATTATTTGAAAAAAAAAACAATTAAAGTATATATATAACGTTTTTTTATTATTAAAATTTGAAATTACATAAAAAAATATTTAAAAACAAACGGTTTTTGGAAGGAATTTTAGTAGTCAAAAGTAGGGAGTTCTCTCCAAAAGGACATTCTATTTTGTGGTATTATATTTTGAAAAGATTTCAAAATATTTTCTTTTTTGTTTCTTGAAATTCCTTCCGGAGCAGTTTTCTTTTTTGGTGGAGGCAAGACATGACTTTTTAAAATTTTTTTTCCTATAATGCTAGCAGTAATTGCATTTTGATCGAATCCTGTTTTGTAGGTGATATCAAAACTGCCTCTTTTAACTTCAACTTCAACCATTTCGCTGACATATGGACGCGGTTTAATTCGAGACAGTGCATATTGTGTGGTATAATCATCCCAGTCATAAAAGTCTTGCATGTTCATCTCTTTAAGTTTTACATTTTTTCCTGCAGTGCTAACTGCCTGAGAAAAATCTGCGAAATCATAAATTTTGTTTTTCATGCGTTTTATGGACAGCTCTACCCTATGATGGAAACTATCAGCTGACATAAAGGTGTGGCCGGATTCAAAATATTTGATGACAATCTTGTCGGCGTTGATATCCTTAGAATTTATAATATAAATTAAGAAAGAAAAAAACGTCCAGTTTTTGTTCTGGGAGGAACAATTATCAACCCATAGTATGATATTTTTTTTATCCCGATGAAAAATAAAAAATTGATAGTATGCACTTATAATTTCGGCTTTGGAACGTCCAAACAACCCTTCATACCATAGTACAGGAAAAACACTCAAATCTTTTCGGCCTTGACCAGTTGGCACGAAACTTTCGTTGTAAACCACTATCCTATGAGTAAAAATAGCAGTTTTGAACATGTCTATCCTGGGCAGCATGATAACTTTTTGTAAATCAGCAGAATATACAACAGTATCAGTTTCATTTAGCTCACTGTCTAATTTATACTGCTCTCTGGACATGTATGCCCGTTTGTTATGACTTTTCCACTTCGTGCAACCTAGACAGTCTTCTTTAAGGTTTTCTTTGGTATGTGTATCATCGTGTAAACGGAACTCTTCACAGTCCTCACACTCTTCGTGGCCAAGCTTTACAAAAGAAATATTTAATTCTGCGACTACTTCTCGATATTTATCGTAAGATACTTTGCAAGACGGATTTTTTTCTAAAAAGTCTTTATGCATCGCACTGATTGTCAAATCACTGGGTAAGTATAAGCGATTGGGAGCGTGTTCACGCCTGTAATGAGATATACTCGGCTCAAAGCTCATTATATGTTCCTTAATAGGAGTAGATTCAATTTTATTGTGAGGAGTAGCTCCCAGTCTTTTGTCTACTGGTGGTGCAACCGTGTCGTTAGAATTGGCCAAAGCCGTATGTAAAGGTTTGTCATTAGATGATTTGTAGCCCAAAGTTGTCAAAAAGAAGGTTTTACATACTCCATACTTTGTACCGAGCACGTCCTTAAGTGAATAACTGTAGCTTACTTTTTTTCTGTACTCCTCTGATTCAAATCTTGTTACTGTTCTTTGTTTCACAGATTTAGCTGAGGTGTGATGCAGCATATAAGCCTTCCTCTCTTTGTCATTCAAACTCCAGAAGCTCTCATTTATAATTTTTCGCTGCTCTTCCGATATATTTTGGATACACTGCTTTTTGCATGAAGCAGGACAGGGTGGTTTAACGTTATGTTTCTCTCTAATCTCACTTTTTTTCACTTCATTTCTGACTTTGAGAGGTTGGTCGTGTTTTTTTCTTTTCCTAATTGTACCGGCCTTAGTATAAGTTGTAAGATTATGTGTATTTCCATCAGCTATCTCGTTTTGTGTCAGATTCTCGGTGTCCCTAAGATTATCATTTGGTGTCACTTCGTGTCCTTGAGATGAATTCTCAACAGATTTTTCGTATTGAACACTTATCACATTTGAATTATTCCTAAGAGATTCAGAAGTGCAAATAGTATTATCGGAAGCAGTTATCAATATTTTTTCTGTATCATCTTGAAAAATACAGGATCTTTGTTGATCTTCAATAGTATCTGTGATCAAAGGTTCTGGATTACCGCAATTAAAAACATTGTGTATGTTGTGTGTATTAAAACAAAAGCCTGGCGATGATATGTCACTTAAATCATTATGTTCAATAATTGGCACAGTTGTCAATGTGATCAACGAGTTAGGGGATTTGTTGTTATTCCCGATTTCTGTGTTTTGATCATCCTGATGCATAGCGAAATAATCAACGTTTAATGTACACGGACCCGATAAAAAATGTGAATCTTCAAAGTCGAAACCATTTGAGGAAGGAAGAATCGGAGCTAGTAATTGATCAGCACTGTTGAATCTTGAAAATGCGGGATCATCATCTGAATCACTAGTAGGAAAAAAGTCGGGATCGATCGTTTTAATATTACGTTGTAATTGTTTGGATTCCTTAAACTTTTCCCTCAACGCCTTATTTTTTTGTGCTAAAAGCATCATCATTTTCGTATTTCTTTGCGACATGGTTTATCTGTAACAATATTTAATAAGTATAACTGAATTATTTTATTCATCAAAAACGTTTAGTTATCTTTAACAAACATAATACAAATTATATATTTGGGAAATAAATTAAAATATTGCACTTACGTAATGTAAAGTGCAAATCAACTTATTATCATCGGAACAACAATAACCGTATGGCTGGGAAAATATGATTAAAAATAATGTACTTTATGTTCTGGTAGATCAAGGTCAATTTTGCTAAGTACGAATGCGTACGAGGGCGCGCACGCCAACCGCAAGAAAGTTTAACACAAAATTTCTAATTTTGCAATGATTATGGTTACAAAATGCTAAAATAATATTTAATAGGACTTACCTGAATGTCAATGTATGAAGTTACCCCATTAAGCACCTTAATTTACAGTTTTTTTCTTAATTTTGCACAAATATCATGACCTCTTCACAACAAAAACAAACAAGTTATGACACGAATTTGCGAACGAATTTGCCAAGGGCAGGGATAAATCACTGTAAAATGTATTAGAAATTCGATCTTATCCAGTAAAACCATAAGGGCTAATTTAATTTTGCTATTGCAACCGTATCTCACTAATTCAAAACAATTTGCGTATTATGCAAGCATTAAAATACTAAGCATTATAGCGGTAACTCATTACTGATTTTACTCATCCTACTTACGGCTTATCGGCTAAGCAAAAGTTGTGTATTTATTTAAGAATTTTAGCGATATTTAAATTTGCGGCTGGTTGCCTACGTAATATTAATATACCTCTAACACCCTTAGTGATATATGGTAAAACTGAGATAGAAAAATCTTTCTTAAGGTTTTTTCATACGTTTTGAACAAGATAGTGCTAAATGGCTTAGTCCAGTAGATGCGTATTTTTTAAAGCTATCCGATGGCATAAAAATCAATTTTACGATTTTTTTTGAGATACCGCTTTTGCGCTTAGCAGGGCAGTATAGCTATTTAACAAATACCTATCGAAACTGTAGGCAATATCAATAATATACAAGTAGATATCCAATGATCCAATTCAACTTATTGAACTCTGTGTCAATTACAAAAGATTCGTGTCAACCTATAGACTTATGCTGAAGTTGGCAACCATTGTAGCCCCGCGCAAAGGTAGGAAGGACTAAAGCCGAAGAAAGTATATATATATGAGACAACCACTTTAGTCCTTAGGAGTAACACCAGTAAGACTTCACTCCAATTATCTTAGACGTAAGCTCCCATGGGTAGCAGAGACCACTTGACCCAGATTGCACGAGTGTTATTCAGTAAGTACCTACTCATTTAAAAAAAGTTTAATTTCAAATTAAAAAAAAAAATCTTATTTAACTTTTTAGAAGTACCTAGCTATTAGTGTTCTGAAGAATTACGGAGTACCTACCTCATAAGTAGGCATATATTTTAGGCAATCAATAAATTCTGCTACTGGAAAATGCTGTTTTCAATTTTCTCTGTGGCGGCAACGATTTCCAGCTGCTCTCTGGTTTTCCACAGAAATGGCAATATCAATGCTAATTAGATTTCCTAAAGCGCAATACGCAGTAATATTGGGCTAGCGTAGGTATCAGATACTACAAGCCCCGAATGCCTACGGAACGACTGTAGCCATAAAGCCAATGGCTATCTTGTTATTGGAGGAATATAATAGACTAATTGTTCAAAGTCAATATAAAAATAAGTGGGTGGAAAATGCGAAGCTGACTGATGAATGAAAATCACGGAGTTGGGCAAATAAAGAATTAACAAACGCTATTTTCATTCACAAATCAACCCCTAACGGTTCGAAATAGGGGACGACTTTGTGTATAAAATTGTATCTCAAGCCAGTAAAGCCAGGGGCAAGATCTCAATACCAAACCACATAATACCTACTCCTACTTATTACAAGCACACGGATAAAGATAAAGAAGATATTAAAAATGCAAATTAAGAAGTCCAGTATACGATTCTTATCGCTAAAATATGAAAACAAAACATCTGGCTACAAAAGAAACATTAGGTATTAGGTACTTACCAGATACGACGTTATTAACAGCATACGTGTCGTTATGCAATATTATTGAACTAATTTGCTCCAGAAACGTGAACAGTGAACATTTGCTCATTTGAGCGCGAGTGAATCTAGGAATCTGTGACTGCGACTCTTATGTCCCACTACTGGGCACTGGTCTCTCCCCAGAACCACTCCTGGAGCATACACCACCACGCTACTCCAATGCGGATTGGTGGAGATACGGGTTTGTGGCCAACCCATGTCGGACAATCTCAAACCACTCAAAAATTAATAAATTAATTAAACTGCTCCGTTGCGACGTGAAGGAAAGACATACAAACACATTTTCGCAATTATATTAGTAAGGATATTGAGGTCTAAATAAATATATTATTCATATTTCATCAGTAAATAATTTGCATATTTTTAAGTAAATATAATTCCAAAAAAACATGATGTACTTAAAACAACGGACAAAGCTCGGCCATCCAGGTACTATCAATATTATCATTATAGCTTCGTACCCCGAGAAAGCAGATGAACATGCTTCTCTAACGCTCTCCATCCGACGGGAGATCGCGAAGGTTCTACTTCATATACATTTACGATGACACTGCGAAATTTCCTTTTACTGCATATTTATCACTAAAATTAATATTACATGATATAAATTAAGAAACCGTGCAGTTTTTTTTATTTCAACCGTGTGAAGCTGGAGCGTGTCGCGGGAAACATTATATAATTATTTCCGGACTTATAGTTAATGGCATATGATTTTTTCCCTTATCCCCAAAACTACAAACTCGATTGGATTGTTGTATTTTAACCTTCATCCGATTCATTTCGTTAAGGACTTGACGGACTCGACGGATTTTCTCTTTATTTTCATGTAACTGACTCCATTATATTTTTTATAGTATTTAAGTTTTATTTTTAACACAATATATAGAATAAAACTTAAATACCTAATTTAAAAAACTAATGTTGTAACTTTTTTTTTCTTCCCTGTAAACCAGCAACCATATTTTGGCGCAATTCATGAGCTTGGTTATGTCATTGTATTTGGGTCGAGATGTACTCATCATCTTCAAGTCCATGATCGGGAAGTCGATCCACTTCCAGGATTCCTTCCAGGCACGTTCTCCTGAACGTTAACAATGCTGCATTTATGTAGTTATCTACTTCTATTATACGAGTACTTTTTATTTTCGTGGGAAATCCTTATGAAGACCGAAGAGAAGAAAGAAGAGAAGATGGATAAACGCGGGGGTGATAGTTCATTATCACCGTTAAAACTCAACTGTGTTCCTCCAACATCCAGGTGTCAGGATCAAGGATACGCTTTCGCATTTTTCCGCGGTACCAACGACCTTAGTCCACATAGAACTGTGATTATTTTTTTGGCCTTAATTGGAGTTTTTCGGTCGATCTTCCTCCTCCACCTAACTTTCGTGCTCGTATCAAAAGGTTACCCTCTTCCTCGTCCGTTCTCCAGCCTTCTTCTGCAAGATAATTTTTTTGCAGAGGGTAATCGAAGCATTACTTTACAACACTTTATGGATACTAGTAACCAACCGGAGGTAGCTACAAAGAGTCTGCTCATCTTACTTCTGTGTCGGAACAACTCGTAATCGAGTGGACAAGGAATCTGTGGAGCCCGTAACAAAACTGAAGCGGAATGTCTTCCTGAAGCTCGGAGGTCTGCACCAGTAACGTTCACTTATTCAATTCCGGGTATAATTATATAATAATTATATTAATAATGCTTATCCGATATGGCAATCCTTACTAATAATATAAATGTGAAAGTGTGTTTGTTTGTTTGTCTTTTTTACGCCGCAACGGAACAATTTTAGCGTATAATTTTTGTGTCTGGAAATAGTTAAGAGTCAATGAAGAGTAATATAAACCACTGTTTTTGCAGGGAAG
>DWOC01000087.1:0-10968 GCA_018250775.1 Helias cama
ATAAAGCGGATGCAATGTAACTCAACTTTGTTTTATGTGTATTGCATGACCTTCATCAAGTGTATGTACATACCTTTGTGATGAATAAAAATTATTTCATTTCATTTCATACCTTACGTATCGGATGCAGTGCAAATATGTGTTTGCGTTCAGCCACGTTGAACAATTGGGAACCTTCCAAGCTACGGTTTCTCGTAGTCAAATCCAATTCACAACTGAAACTGCATTCGAAGATAGCTTGAGCGTTACCGAATTTTAGGTACTTAAAGTGATATTAAAGGTTATTTAAGAACCATTTTTAAGATTGCAAATAACTATGCATTTAGTGCTATTGATATTCTGTGATAGATATAAATAAACATTGTTTATTTAAGCCATTAACTCCCTGATAGCACATCGGTGATGCAGTTTAGTCACGCTCATTTACGCCGCAATCTTAATTACTCCGATCGGTTTGTAATTAACTACTGCCGTATTTATATCTGAAATTAATTACTGCTTAAAGGATTATATATACTAAACGATATACTAAAATACTATAATTATTAATTTATTTTAATTTATTGTAATTTATAAATCATTATACTAATACTAAAATTATATACTAAACGAACATTTTTTTTTATTAATACTTACTTACATACTTCTCGCGTTCCGCGTACCAATTTAATGTCAATAAATTTTAGTCATAAGTGGATTAATGATATTCAAACTACTTTACTATTTAGTCCCCTGCTTTGGGCCATTCTTTGCGAGTGACAACCAGAAAATCCCGACGGATCTTTCATTAATCAGTACTTATTACATTTCGCCATAGACTTGTAATAAATGGGCATTTAATGCAAAGTTCGCCCAACTACGTTCACAATCAGTTGGTATGCTATACACTAATTATGTAAAACAGTACTCAATGATTTCCAATTACGAGACGGAGGAATGTGATCGCCGCCCGCGATTTACAGGAATCAACACGTTTCTTGTATCGACAACTAGCGTCTTTACCACGATTTTAGACGCGTTTTATAGATGAATTCAACAAGATCTGCGAAAGAAAGAATGTAGAACTAGAGTGTCCCTTTTATGAGTCTATATAATTATCTCTATAGCAAAGGTCATCAAAACGGGCTCAAAAAAATTGCACAGGCAGAGCAGGGTCAATTCCGCTTTAATAATATTATCACTTTCGTTTTTACGATTGTATTGTAATAAAATTGCTAAATAGTTACAGCATTAGAAAAGATAATGATTTACTGACATATTAACTTTTTCAGATGCATCGAGTAGGCTAAACCTAAAAAACAAAGATAGACAATACTGTGTGGGTGTACTTGCATTGTCCAACGTACGAGTATATTGTATACAGACCGGAACGAAGTCTCAGTACAAAAAAAGAAAACAAAACTTCGATGGTCAGAATAGAATCGAAAAAGAAAAACTGCATTGACATAAAGTTTTGTAAAATGTTTGCTTTCGTTTTCGAGACGTTGATCTACATAATAAGCATTGTGAATATTTGATTATGAGCAGTGTCGGAGTAATCAGTAAATTGTCTAAGTCGACTAACAAAAAGACGAAGGGTTATAATTCACACTGGTATTTATGTTCCAAACGGTTACAAACACATAATATGTGAGACAAATATATAAACACAAAACAATAAATTAGTAGGCAATTACAGGCACACAATATTAATAATCTGTACTTTATTACAATACAATACAATACAATATATTCTTTATTGCACACACAACACGTTACAAAAGCAATAAACAATAGCAACAGATATTAAGTAGTATGCAATAGGCGGCCTTATCGCTCAGGTAGCGATTTCTTCCAGGCAACCTATATGCATGGTAAGGAAAAAAAAAAAAAAAACATTAAAGAACAGTAGGTAGGGTGCAGGAATTAATGAAGAACATACAACACAATATATATAACAATGAATACTTAAAGAAAGTAAGAGAGAATAATCAACAACAGTATCACAGTAAATAATAAATAAAGCAATGTTTGTAAGCAGCATACACACAAATCAAAGGATAGTGAAGATAAGAAGTAGAAACATAAAAGAAGATTATATAGAAGAAATAGCAACAAGGAGAAAACAAAAGTTATAGGCTGAGAAAGTGTTGTGATACTTTATTTTTAAAAGATTCTAGTGACTTAGCCTTTCTAATATCTAATGGCAAGTCATTCCACAGCCGAACAGCAAGCGCAGAGAAGGAATTGGAAAAGAAAGAGGAAGAGTGAAGAGGAGGTTGTAGGGTAAGATTACTGGAAGAACGAAGATAGCGATTGTGAGTCAGATAGAGGTATTGAAAACGGTTTTTCAGGTAGGATGGTGCGATTGGACAAAACAGCACTTTGTAGAGAGCAGAGAGTACATGTAGATTCCGGCGAAGTCGAATCGGGAGCCACTTGAGTTCCGCACGATATTTGGAAATGTGATCATATTTGCGGAGTCCAAATATAAATCTTATACATAAGTTTTGAAGTCTCTCAAGTTTGTTAAGTTGCTCCTCAGTGAGATCAAGATAGCAAACATCAGCATAGTCAAGAACAGGGAGAAGGAGAGAATGTGCAAGCGCAATCTTAGTGACAGTGGGGAGAAAGTTACGTAGTCTTCGCAACTGCCCTACGATAGAAAACATCCTTTTGCTGACCTGGCCAATTTGAGGAGTCCAAGACAAATGTTGGTCTATGTAAATGCCTAAGTTTTTTACTTTATTGCTATATGGCAGGCGAACTCCATCGAAAACAATATAAGGGACGAGTGACCAATCAATTTTGGATACAAGCCGTGAACTACCAATAATTATGACCTGAGATTTCTTAGGGTTTACCTGCAGACCGTGCGATTTACTCCAGCTTAGAATCCGCGATAAGTCTGTATTCATCTTGTTAATCGCATGAGGCAGGTTCACCGGTAGGCAATGCTGATAAATTTGAAGATCATCGGCGTAAAGGTGGTAGAGAGAAGTCAAATCAAGATTTATATTGTTAATAAACATGGAAAAAAGTAAGGGAGACAACACGCCGCCTTGCGGGACACCGGCCCCTGTATAGTCCCAAGAGGAATACGTATCTTGAAACCGAACACGCTGCCGGCGTCCCTGCAAGTAATTTCGAAACCAGCCCAAAGCAGTCGGAGATATGTTGAAAGAGCTCAAAGTGCCAAGGAGGATGTCATGATCGACAGAGTTAAAGGCATTGCTAAAGTCAAGAAGTGTTAGCACTGTCAGCTCATGACGATCCATTGCACTACGAATGTCATCAGTAATGTGTAGTAAGGCAGTAGTCGTACTATGACCAGGACGGAAACCAGACTGGAAAGGATTTAATAGGTTGTGTTTAAATATATAGGAACTTAGCTGTTCATAAACAAGTCGTTCAAATACCTTGGATAGGAAAGGAAGGATTGAGATGGGTCGGAAGTCGGAGAACTCAGACGGATTAGATTTTTTAGGTAACGGAACCACCTGCGCGTCTTTCCACACGGCTGGAAAGGAGCCAGATTCGATGGAATAATTCAGGATATAGGTGAGTATAGGAAGGAGGATGTCAATGATAGGAATGATCATCTTACGACTAATACCGTCACTACCAACTGAATCTGAATGAATAGAAAGAATGCTTTTTTCAACATCACGATCTGAAAAGGTACAGAAATTAAAAACAGGGAAAGAAGGAGTTGGAAGATTTGAAAGAGAATTTAATGTAAGTCGTTTTACAGACGAATCTATATAAGAATTTGAGGAGAAATGGAGATTGAGATTGTTTAAATCTAAATTAAAAGAAAAGGAGTCATGTCGAGATTTTCCAACCCCTAAAGATCTAAGAAATTTCCAGACTCTAGCCGGTTCTTGATTAAGGACAGAACGATAAATATGGCGACGTTGTGCATCCCTACACACCTTGTTACAGTAATTTCGAGAAGATTTGAAGTGTTGCCAATTTTCATCGGTTGGATCCAACCTGTACTTTTTCCTCGCCTTATTCTTTTTATTAATTAGGTCCTTGATTTCGTCGGTCAGCCAAGGAGCAGGCAAATGCTTGTAACGAACTGGACGCACAGGCGCATGCTTATCAAGTAGTTGTATCAGGAGTGAGTTGAAAAGCACTACCTGTTCGTTCACATCGGTTACGTCACAGATTATATCCCAATTTAGATTAGCAGCGTCCAATCTAAATTGCTCCAGGTTTATACCACTAAAATTGCGCAGAAGTAAAGTTCTTGATCTAGCTTTGGGAGGTCTTAATTTATATGATAAATGAATAAGGTCGTGGTATGAGAATGCGTCCGCGGCACATTGACCGTGACTTCCAACACTGTCTAATGAAGAGACGAATATTAAATCAAGTAAAGTGGGAGTGCAGTTAGGAAAAACATGTGTTGCAGACAGTGGAAGAACGTGGAGATCAGCTTCATTAACGACAGACTTAAGACGATTAGCTCTTACATCGTTTTTAAGTAGGCAAGTATTGAAGTCCCCCATAATAACAATATGCGCATAAAGAGGCCTGAGATTTTCTAAAAGGCTTTCAAATGACGCAAAGTAGTTAACCGTCATGGATGGGCTATAAAAAACTCCCAAGAGAAGTTTATTATTATTGAGAAGGACTTCAACGAGGAGGAACTCAAATTCATTTCCGGGTGGAGACTGTTGCACAATAGTGAAAGGTATGTGGGATCGGAGATATATAGCAACGCCGCCTCCGATCCGATCAACTCGGTCGTTGCGAATTAAGTGGAAACCCGGAAGTGAGTAAGATGTGGATGGTAGACATGGCTTTAGCCAGGTCTCGGAAACTAATAATGCATGTACATGTTTGCTATCAAAGGATGTGATGAGATCGGTGTAATGAGCCGGAATACTTTGTGCATTAATATGACATATATTGAAGTTTCTTTTTAAGTTAGAGAAGTGGGAATCTAATTCTACATTCAAGGGAGGAATGCTCTCAAAGCTAGTGTCGCTGCCCAATTGTTCGGAAGCGGAGGAAAAATCGAAGGAATGTATGCTGTCACCTTCATTATCACTCTGATAAGACATTTAAAAAATAAATAAAAAAAAAAAAACTAAAGCAAAGTTGCGTATTCAACAAGAATTATTAACAATAACAATTTACATTAAAAAAAAAGTATACAATAATCAAGGGCATGAGTAATACCCGCCAGCTGTACATATGTTTATTTATTATTATATAAGCTAAAACAGAAATAGATGGTTAGACGTTGCAGCAGAAGCAAAATCATGGTTTAAAATTAAAGTTAATAATACACTTAAAAAAAATATACATATATATATATGATATAATGGCTAAACGCGCTTTACAAACTAAAAACGTGTATACCTACGGAAAAAAAGTATGATTATTATGGTGTATACTAATTACACTACTCAAAGCAGCAGAAAGGCATGAATCCAGGCTTATAAGACAGGGAAAAATGTCAAGCAAAACGTCAGTCAATGTCAGGCCTGTCAGTCCATTCCTCAAGCAATCAAACAAAATAGAAACAGAAGATTTTTTATAGCGGATTAAATGTAGGTGTTCCAATAAGTAAAAGTGATGTGAGCAATATATGATAAAAAGAAAAGTGCATATAACTATAACAAATATATTGATAGCACGTCAGCAGAGAAAAAAAAACATTAAACAAAGCGTGCATTCATTAACAGATAATTTAGAAGGAGAAAACATAATACTACATAAATTAAACTATTTCTTAAACCTTCTTGGTTTTGGTGCTCTTTTATCACCAACTAACTGGTTTGGACCAGCCTTTGGGAGCACACTTGGGTCAGCAGCAGTAGCGTCCGGGATAGCATCAAGATCTGCCAGGCATTCGACCTGGTGGAGTGAGCCATCCGCTGCGAGGACGCTTATCAGGCCATCCCTGGTCCAGCATTGAGACACACCAAACCGTTGCCTTGCTTGCAAAAATAAGTGATGCCTGGATTTAGTAAGAAACTCAGACAGAGTTGTTCCGGAACCTTTGAGTTTGGATTTACTAAACCACACTTTACTACGCACAGAAGTATCACTAAACTTCACCAGAATTGGCCGTGTCTTACCCTCGCTCGGACGTCCAAGGCGATGACAGCGAGAGATAGAGGATGACATAAAATCAGAAACTTTTAGTTTGTCCGAGGCAAGATCACTCACCACTGCTACAGTATCCTCAGTCTTGCTCTCTGCAACTCCATGCACAAGCAGAATTTTTCGCCGCCCTCTCATTTCAAGGCGTTCGAGATCATGTCCAAGTACTTCAGCCTGTTTCTGCAGAGTGTTTAAAGCCGCCACAATGAACTTTTTAAAGATCGAAAATTCTGCTGCCAGTGATGTTGTTAAAGGAGAAGTACGACTTCCCTTTGACAATTCTTCTTGGAATTCAGCCATTCGTGTATTAAATAGCTGTGACATTTCAGTCAAAGAAGATTTCAAAGAGTCCATGTTGTGAAGTTATGCCAGATGAAAGTTTAAGTGAGTAATTAGTGTACTGCTAAATGTGAATTATTTATAAGGAGATTTAGCTGGTAGGTACCAAGTTTTTTATATTAATACATTGGCTAATAAGTAACGGTAATTAATTAAATTTCATTAAATTTCCGAGAACAGTCAAAAGTATGTCTTATCTTTTTCACACCTACCCGCACCCGCACGAACAAAATAATTTAAATCAATTAAATAACATTAATAGGAAATCTGCTTCTAAAAAAGGAACAAAACCGTATTATTTCAAGTTTCTTCATAAGGCGCCTGAAGAGTTAAACGGAGCAAGTGGTAAAAACATGTCGATAAATCATGAGAATGTTAAAAAAGGCACCATTCCTTACTATTTTTTAAAACAAAGTAGTCAAATTAATACACAACAAATAAATAATAAATTTTTTCGTCTCACACCTGCCCAATAAATTAACAATTTTTCACCAAAATATTGCAGGCGCAATAAATAAAACTGAAGAATTACAACTAGCAATTTACGAGCTGGCAAAACAAAAAAGTATTCACGTAGATGTCATTTGCCTATCTGAGACGTTTATACAAAAAAACACCGAATCTTTATTTAAAATACAGTCCTTCAAACTAGTAGCCACCTACACGCGAAATAGTAAACGAGGTGGTACTTGTATATTAATAAAAAATAGACTTGACTGTAAGAACATCCCCGCTATCGAGAATTTCAGCAAGAGTCATATATTTGAATGCTGTGGAACCGAAGTACCATCCTTAAAACTAATAATTATCTGTATATATCGAGTCCCAACCAGTGATACGAAAGAATTCTTTGAAAAACTGGAGCAGTTATTACATTTCCTTTGTAACAAAAAAACTTTTAAACAATTAATTATATGCGGAGATTTAAACATCGATCTATTAACACATAATAACAAATCCTATGAGCTTAAATCAATTTTAAAAAATTATAACTTACTTTCTTACATAAACAAACCAATTAGGCAATTGTCATGTTTAGATTTAATTATAAGCAACATTAAAGGCGCTCAGTCCGATATACATTACTTGGGACTATCGGACCATGAAACAGGTCAAACATTAACTATTACTACAAAAAGCACAAACTACTACTCTCACTATTTTGAATCCGTGCGGGATTATAGTATAGAAAACATAACAAAATTCCAAAAATGCTTATCGTCACTCAGTTTTGCAGAAGTATATAATGTACAAAGTTTAAATGAAAAATTCAATGAATTCCATGAGCTTTTTCTATTATTTTATAATCTGTGCTTTCCGACATTCACTGTAAAGAAAACTACCAACAAAGATAAATCCAGCTGGATGACGAAAGGAATTAAAAAAGCCTGTGTTCGGAAAAGGGTTTTGTATTTAAATTATAAACACTCCAGGACAAATAAAAGAAATAATGCTACGAATTACAAGGCCTATAGCTCGCTGCTTAAAAAATGCATCTATGCGTCAAAAAGGATTAAGCATAAGTATTATATTGATACTAGCAAAAATAAATGCAAAGCTACGTGGAATTTAATTAATGATAACATAAATAATACTGACATCTTAAAACAAAGCCTTGAAATGATAGTACATAATAATAAAACATATTCAAATATATCTGACATTAGTGAAATTTTTAATAATTATTTTATAAATCTGACAAATAAACCGAATGCTGATAATAATTCTTCAATTTTGAATGGAAAAAATAATTTTCCCAATATTAATTATAATGAATCAATATTTTTGACGCCAACTGATGAAAAGGAAATTCTTTTAATAATAAAATCCCTAAAAAATACTAATTCAGTGGGCTATGATGACGTAAACACAAAAATCTTAAAGACTTGTGCCAAATATTTGTGTAAACCTATATGCCACATCATTAATGCGTCTTTTGAATTAGGAGAATTTCCAGATCACTTAAAAATATCAATAATAAAACCACTGCACAAAAAGAACGATCCGAGTGATGTAAGTAACTATCGGCCTGTTGCTCTAATTCCTACTGTATCTAAAATATTCGAGAAGGCTATGCTAACGCGATTAAATAACTTTTCTATGAAGCATAAAATATTAAAAAACGAACAGTACGGATTTCGGAAAAATAGCTCTACAACATTAGCCAGCTTCAATCTAATAAAAGAGGTATCTCAAGCATTGAATGACAAAGCATACGTAGCTGCTATATTTTTAGATATGACTAGGGCATTTGACTTTGTAAAACATGACATACTTTTAAATAAATTAAATTACTATGGCATACGTGGAGTTGCAGCTGATTGGCTTAGAAGCTACCTTACCGACAGAAAACAATACACAGAGGTCTTTAAAATCATTGATAATAAAAAGATAATAGGTAAATCGACAGAAAAAAATAACCCAATTGGAGTACCCCAAGGTAGTATCCTGGGTCCATTCTTATTTCTTATATATATTAATGACCTTCCAAATATGACTAAATACAAATCAATATTATTTGCTGACGATACCACAATAATTGTTAAAAGTAAAAATTTGACATTATTAAATACGGAATTGCATCAAACTATTATTGACATAATAAAATGGCTCAGTGAAAATAACTTACAATTAAATATCGGCAAAACAAAAATATTAAAGTTTTGCACAAGGGAAACAATAAGACCAAAAATAAATATTAAATTTGGACAAGAAACTATTGAATCGGTAAGGAATATTAAATATTTAGGATTAATAATAGATGAAAGTTGCAAATGGAAAGAGCATGTAGCTACTCTATGTGACAAACTAAACAGATTCGTTTACGCCATTCGACGCTTAAGGTTAATAATATCCAAGGAAGCGGCTCTTAGTGCATATCATGGGTACGTTGCTTCGCTTATCTCATACGGCGTTCTCCTGTGGGGTAATTCTGTTGATGCCTCTAAAGTATTTAAAATTCAAAAGAAAACGATTCGGGCTTTATGCGGCGCAGGTCCAATTGAAAGCTGTCGCCCCTTATTTAAGCAATTACGTATTTTACCATTCATATGTATATATATAAGAGAAGCATGTATCTTTGTTAAAGAACATCCGGATTATTACGAACCACAATCAAAATACTTACCAAGACAAGCAAAACGCAAGTTAAATTTAAACTTGTTTATACCAAGATGTAGACTGTCACTACTCAAAAGGAATGCATATTATGCTGTGCCAAATATATACAATAATTTGCCTAATTATTTAAAACAAGTTCCAAATATTATTGAATTTAAGAAAAAATTAAATAACTGGCTAATAGATAATATATTTTATGACTTAAATGAATATTTTGCGTATAAATAATATAATTTATTTTTGACATAAAAATTCAATAATTTAATTTTAATTGTGACGACTATGTTAGCATATAATTTATGTCAATATGAATAATAGATTTGTAATTTCGTAGTATTATTAAAATCTGTAAAAATTTTTGCACGCCTGATGTGGCAGAACATACTGAACAATGTAATAATTGACCACCTGTAAACTGTACTATGTTCTTGCAAATAAAGATTATTATTATTATTATTATTATTATTATTATTATTATAGTTACAGTAATATGTTACAGTTACAGTTACATATTACTTTAGTGAGGATCAGATGCTTCGGAGTACCTGAAGAGAACTCCTTAACGGATAAGAGTTAAGAAACGCGCTTAAAGACGACTTATTAAAAGTAACATTGAGGTTGCACAGACGAACTTTTTTTGACGAAGTGAATTAGATCTCTGTTTATTATTCTTTTTTTCTTCCAATAAGTCTTTCTCTTTCGAACATAATACGGTACTTAAAGAAAAGTAAACAGACGAATTATATTGTCCTGTATATAATTTTGAGTTATATTGAGAAAAGTGAAAAAATTGTATAATAGTTATATATCCTATATATATATATATATATTTATCAATTTTAAAACTTTCCAACTTACCAAATGAATTTTCACTTCAAAAACCGTTTCAATCTTCTTAGTCCATTAAACAGCGCTCTGACGCGTCAATCAGTGTAAAAGCATTGTAAGAGATCCCGAATGATTTTGATGGATTATTCGACCGATAATGGAATTTCCTACTTTTCACCTGCGGACTCTTATGTCCCACTGTTGGGCAAGAGACTCTCCCTAAGTGGACGCATAGGGCAGGATTGTTACTTTTGATTCGGATGAACTTCAAAGAAATAGGCACCTATAGTGATAATAGTTAGATAGATAGGCACAAAAATTAATCAAACAATATATGAGACTAAGATTTTTAGTATATATTTTTATGTATGACTAGTAGACGCCCGCAACTTCGTTCACGTGGCCTTCAGTAACGTGCATCTTTAGTGTATATGGTCCAAGCTGCTAAGCTATCGGGAGTTACACTTGTTATTGTGAGTCAACCATAAAAAATAGACATATCCTGTCGTGGGATATTTTTTATATAATTTTATGGAGAACATTTCCGTCTTACATGATTTCTGTGTAGCTTTAACCATT
>DWOC01000088.1:0-10956 GCA_018250775.1 Helias cama
GGGAAATAAAGAGGTCTGGGTACAAATCCCAGTGGCAAGACCCTGTGTCGACGAAGGACAACATCGTGCTCCGTAATGCTCTCAAAGAGATGTGAAGTCTACAAACCCTGTGCCGACTTGGCCAGCGTGGGGAGCTAAAACCCACCACTACCTCATTTCGAAAGGAGACCCGATCCTGTAATGCAGGTTACAGAAAGACCTTGCTTAAGTAACAATTTAACAAAATTTTAAGTCGCTAAGGAAGGCTTACTTATGTATATCTTACTATATCATCAATAATGTATATAGTATCATAGAACTAATTGAACTTATTCTTTATCATGTCCGGTCCTAACTTACCACATTTGAGGTAGTAGCACTTGTTTTAAGATACTATATTAAGTGTAAAGAGCATGATGATATTATCGTGTTTATAATCAGACTGCCTGGATGATAAAAATGAAGGTAATACAGACTATTTCAGCATATACACGTACATAAACAGATGGATATTTAAACGGACTTAAATAAATAAAAGCATGAAATTATTATTGTTCATGCAGGCTTGTCATGCATGCCTTATCGCGTGTAGCCGCCTTCGTTCACGATTATAACTTTATGAGTAAACTAAGACACGCCTCGTCAGATTCTTGTTTCTTGTGATAATAGTAATACGGGTTACAATACTTTTAGTCATTACCAGTTTGTTATAGGTGTTTGCGAATCAACGCCCAGCGGTTTAAAAGTAATAACTATCTTTAATGAAATCCTTTATACTAACGTCTTTGTTAGTGTATAGATAGTTTTAAATTGATTTACCTATTATGATGCGATGGAGAAGGACAACCATCATATTTCGATGCTGACTTTTTGAGGAAGTCCTCAAGTAGTACAATCTCAGATAGGATTATTATCCTATTGGATGGACATAGGTAATCATTGGTAATAATGACCACTTAACATTTAACTCTTTTACTTCTAATTCGCAATTAAAATCACCTTTGTTCATCAATGATAGAATGCGAAAAAAATCACGATACTTATAGGTATTAGTACCTAGTCATTTCACTTCAAGTGCCTCGTGCCAGGTCAACGTAGACTATAAGAAAAAAATAGTGGAAAGACTCACGACAGTCTTGTAAAATATTCAATTGAGTGGGATAATTTATTCGGTTGAGCCTGTGTCTAAAGTCTACGAATATAACAAATTTTCAGAAAATACAAACACTCAATGAGATCCGTGACGGTAGAATGCAGACGGAATCAGTGCGCTGTGCGGAGGATTCCGTTTCGATTCCCAGGGGAGCTTGCATTCTGTAACTAGGATGGGTGCGAATGTCCATAGTACATGCAACAAAGCACATACTGCGCCTACGAGTAAAACGTTTAAGACCATATCTAAAGTTCTAAAACAGACTCCAGCTATGAACCTTTTGTGGATTTCCGATCAAATCTTTAAAGCTATCCTCATTCCAAGCACCACAGCATCATAAGGACGGGTAAGCAATCAAACCTTACGAAGAATGCTTAATTAACGGCAAACTCTCCGCGGGGAATGAGCACTCAATTGCCTTACACCCACGCACCCGCCCGAAACTTGGGGCTCGCGCTAGTTTGTTATACTGCCTTTACGTTGACCTGGAAAGCCATAGAAAAAGGAATTAAATAGAACGAGACATACATTAGAATAAGTGCAAACGTAAGAGATTTAAGCCAAGATTGGTACATTCGTTGATGGCAATGTATTTGTAGGCTTGTGATAGCGATTACTTCAGAGATAATTTAATGTCGCCTGTAATTGATCCCACATACCTAATCTCACTGCTCCTTGAAAAAAGATTATAACATATATTTATATATATTATACTTTTATTTAACAAATATGTACATAATGAAGCAGTTAAAAATCATCAGATATACACGAAAAAAAAAAACCTTTGTGGAGTAACCTTGACTTGAAAATATTTTACAATATTCTTAACGGTAAGTGTAGTCTGCTAACTTGCAATCGGACAGCGTGGTTCACTTTGGTTTATACTCATTCCTAAAGTAGAGAAATCCTGCAGTGGGTAACTAATGGGTCGTAGATAGACATATTGGCAAAGCTTTGCAATTCGGCTTGTTTCTACATTGTTCTAGTGCAGCTACTACATTTGAGGTCATCGATCTGTGAGCATACTGAACCCGAAATGCGTGCCAAGAGAAAAACCATTGCCAAATTGGGCAACGTTATACAAAGCGCCTTTAAATCTCTAAAGTTTAGCATTAAAACATTTCCTTTATTTAATTTCTCGGTATTTTCTTCGGAGGCATGTTTTTTAATGTTAATGTAATAACAAAACTATTTTATAAGCTCTTTGTTATTTTTAGTTTTATGCGATTGACACATTATTAGTAAAAGTTGTAAGTTTTGAGTTGTGGGTTTTCGTGGGCTAAGGCAAAAAATAAACGTATATGTTTAAAATATATATAAATTTAAAACTTAAAATGAGTTCTCACAAAACAACAACATTCACAATAAGGAAAAATAAGACAAAACTGTTTTGACAAAGCGGGACGAACCCAAAGTAGCGCCTCCAAGCCCCGTGCATTGAGTCAACAACGCTCATGGGACAAACAATGGTGTTTCCACATTAGGAGTAACGTCTAAATTATCCCTCTCTCGTTTATTTTTAAGCTTCTCCATTTAAGGCCACTTTATTTTTAGGGTTATTGGAATACGGTGTATCGGTGTTGAGATATTTTTATTGGGTTACCTTTTGTTTTATCCTGCATTTCGTAGCTTTTTACGATGGTCACCATAAAGATAATTCCATGTGTCAGTGGAAGCAATGTAGCTGATACTGGCACCATCGAAATGAAATACTCCGACGAAGTTATTGGTCAATGATGCAAGTATGCAACAATTTTTTTATTCGATAACTTTTACCTTCGGTAATCGAAACATTAGATGTCATAAATAAATAAATATTCACACGGCTTTATAATTCCAAATAAGGCTGTGATACTGGATTAATGGCTATTAATGAGTCTGCGGACATAGATCTTATCAGTACGGATGAAATCTATTCAATTTCTCTCAGCAACCGTAGTTGGTCACATAACATAATTTTACAATGAAAAAGCTCTAAAATAAATAAAAAGTTACGAAAACATCTCTATCCAATAGCACTTAAATGATACTTGAAGTATTTAAACAAACAAACATAAATAATCTAATCCAAGAGCTATAATTACTTGATAGTAAGATTCAAAGGCCAAAGCAGTATAGGGTTTAAATCAATTCCCATAACATTACATCGAACAACTTAATTTATGCACAGATTTGAGTAGTTCTGTACTTGGTAGGGAGTAAAGGTCAAAACACTCACGATTGACAGAAAACCAAACCAGCACGCTCAAACAACTGTCATGACAAAACAAAAGCTTTGCATTTCAATCACTTTGACAATGACATGCAATTAGCATAGCTAACATAACTTTCTAAGAGTCATGAGTCTTGACCTAGCTCTGAGCTTTGCCGACAAAAGCGTACCACGAGCTGATGAAGAAAGATTTAATGCGATAATATATGCTTTTTAAATACTATTTGCCACACAATTGCAATTTAACTCATAAAGTAATTCTAAAATCTCTCTCATCAACTGAATAAAAGTTAATTTAAAAATATTTCCTGTATGTCATTATTAAATTTTTTTCTCGCAAAATTTTCTATATTTTGGTTTAAACCGCAGAGAATGACTTCAAGAATTGTTGCATAATTTTCAACTTACTGTTATAATTCTGTAGTAACCCACTGTCACTCGTTGGAAGTTAAACCACTTCTTAATAGTGATGGCATATTTAAAGACAAATACCAGAAGCACCCTTCACGTAAAGCAAACATGAACTATTTCCGTTCACTAGTCTACGCAAACACAGATAAAGAGTAACTGCGACATCGAAGACCGTGGAAAACTTAAAGCATCTTTCCTTTTGTAGCATTTTAAATAACAGTAAACTTTATATGATACTTTCTGAAAAAGGAAATGTGACCAAAGCAATGTATTGCTAACTAATTACTCATAAGAATAAAAAATATTGAACAAAAACTACTTTCAGACTTCAACAGACTACAACAGATTGGGAAGAAACAAAATTTTTACAAGTACGTAAAAGGCGATTTTAACATTGACCCTTGCTTAAGTTTCCTTGTTTTAAGTCTACTCCTATTACTAAAATCACAAATTCCATCGACTAGCTCGTAACATTCTCAGACATCGACGTCCGTACAAATGGAGCACAAGTCCGTTGGGAGTCGTCCCGGAAACGACTATGTTTGCATTCTTCGAAGACCGCACCAAATGTATTGCCTCCATTTGTTCTTTCAATGGCTTTTAATTCAGTTCCCCTGATTCATTTACCAAGGTCTCTGAAGGTATTTGCTCTTATGGTTTCGACAACGACTTTATCTGAAAATGCATTGTTTTCTTCGATTGTATTTATTTTTCCTCTTCTTTTCTGTACATAAGTTTTTTTAAGTGCGAAATAAAAAGACAAACTTCAAAGTGTTCATTACTATGTGAAGTCAGTGTAGAAATTTAATTTGCATAGAACAGACATATTTCCCGAATTAAAAGAACCGACCCAACATTAGCATTTTCCTTTTTAAATTCCTATCGATTAAGCAAATTCAGCTTTACAAAAACGGTTTTATCTGCGCACATGCGAATCGCAGTAAATGTCCAAAAAAGCTCGTCTCCAAATGTTCCAACTCAATTTGTTCCCCCTTAATGATTTTTTTGCACTTTTTCACAGCGAATAACCGCTTTATTCTTACGGTGATAGGGATTATTTCTTCTTGCATCGGACGTGGATTTGCATGTCGTAAAATCGTAGGTTTTGTGAGGACTCCATCGGTGAGCAAACATTCAATTAGAGGCGACCTGCCACCTTTGAAAGCTTTTAGTTGACGTTGTGTCAAATAAATCAACATGAGCCCTGTACCTATAAGGATATGGTGTAAATTGGGGAGGGTGGGACGCAATGTCAGTAGTAGATTCCATATAGCGTTCACGCACCGCTCTTCAGTAGGCAAACAGCACTAATAAGGTTCGTTTAATGAAGATCGTCAGAGACATACTGAAATCGATAGCGGAAAAATAAACAGTGAACATGGGTGACTTCTTTTGTTTGTAGACACAGTTCAGCGGCTCCTGAGAGCTTTGCTTTATTTTACATTAACTTGGGTTAATTGAACTGAGTTTCAGGATTCTTTAAAATGCGAATCAAATTAAACTTTAAAAGAATTTCTATTTCATATTAAGACCTGGATGATTGAATTGATTTTATTTTAATGTTGTATTGAAGTCAATGTTATAATACCGTAAGCATTGAATTTACTATTTATTTTAGCTTAAATCACTTTCGTTCAAGAAACAAATGGTTGAAAAATGGTTAAAATTAAGTGGTCATGTTCTATTATAATAATAGTCAAGACGTTCGGTTTATCCGATTTGATCTTGATCAACAGACATACGCACGTTTGAAAACTGAATCAGGATCGTTTTACCCCGTGTAGTTTATTTTTTATAAGGTTTGTATTTGACTCGCTTGACAATCTAATGTGAAGACCACGTATTTTGAATGAAAATTTTCAAGTGAACGTTACTTGAAAGGTGTTAAAGGATTTGTTTATTTAATTGGTAATTCTAAGTACATACTTAGCAGTACTTCTGATGTAAATTGTTATTTAAATTCAAGTACTTGTTGAAGTTTCCACAATGCCGAAGTAAATCTATTCAACGGAGCATAATTTAATGACAGTGTGGGCCTATCTAAGCCCATTACCGCAAGTGGCAATAGATATTAACGTTTTAACACGGCTTTCAAATATCTGTCAAGACTTGTATTCAATTATTATTAGGTTACCGAGAAAACGCCCACAGACGGTGCAGTTTTAGTTTAAGAATCATACGGGTTGAAACTATCGTGTCATAATGAAGCCGCCTACACGATAACTACTTAACTCAATGAAATCCAGTAGAAGAGAATTTCAAATGTGGCAGATAATAATAAACAGATGAGAAAAGATCTTGACATCTTTAGGACAATTGTATAATGTACAAGTCAAAGGAAGTTGTCGTTGCAACCCACGTCTTTACCCAACTATATTAGAGACATTTTATCTGGGACAAGACATGTATGAAACTATTTAAGATTATGCGTCATGCATAGAAAAATAAAGTGACTGTATTTTGCAAATCACATGAGCGCTTACGTATAGTAAACAGGACACAGGCCACCTGATGTTAAGTGGTTACTGCAACCCATGGACACCCATGTCCAATTTCAAACGGAATAAAAAATCTATTTGAGTTCTTATGAGGGTGCGGTACCTCTTACGAGGACTAGGATGTTCACCTGAAATAGAGTGTAACGTTCTTAAGCCGCTTGTTTGTTGGATATCTTCCTTCAACTGAATTTGAAAAGCATAGCGTTTTTGTTGCGAAGACAAGTTGTTTTTATGACGTTACATTGCCTCCGCATACGTTTGTTCTTGCTATCATTATAAAAGCCAAAAGCATTATCTTGCCTCCTAAGCCGTCGCTGCATGAGATCCTGACGTAACCTTCTGCCTCTTTGTCGTTTCTCAGCAGCACATTAGTTTGTAATATTCATAAGACGTGTAAATATAACCGCGGTAAAGGAAAACAGTATAATATTCTTTGAAGCAAATATATTTAGACGGTCCTAAACAAGTATTTGCGGTGTAAAATTGCGTGACGGTTGTTTCTGTTCGTTACATAACGAAGGGAAAACTAATAAGGGTCCGAACAATCCGGATGTTAATCAAAACTATGTGGAAACCAACGGTGCGGAAGTGCGAATCCTTTGAAAATTTTCTGGGAACAACAAAGTTCCCGGATGCGTTGTTTGTAAGGAGGCTTCGGAAGTGTGTGACCTGATTAGTGCTAACAATCGTCGACATTTCTTGTGAAGTGTGCGAGGTGAGGTGTTACAAAATTGAGTTGAGTTTGTTATGAAGATATATAAACGGGTATAGTGATCCTTGCGGCTCTAAACAGTTGCGCCTTGAAGAATACCTCACGCTGACAAAGCCTTTTACTGGAGATTTAAATTCAAAGCCCATTGGTACCCCCTAATTACAGTCCCAAGAGTGTTGCATATATCTCTCTATAAGGATGTTTCTCCTCTCAGAATGAGACGGATATAAGCCTTAGTCTACCACGCTGGGCAAGTGCGGGTTGGAGGACCTCACATGTCTTTGAACATATTATGAACTCTCAAACGTACTACTTTCCTTCACCGCTACAGCCGATGATATAAACTCTTAGAATGCACATAGAAGTCACTAGTACGTGCTTGGATTGCGGTAGATACATGCGAACCCGGATATCTCAAATAAGAGACCTATGCCTAAGCCACTGTCTTATCACCGCTGTATAAATATTAAAGTGTTTTCAAGTCCCCCAACTCGCAATTTCGAAGCGTAATAGACTTAAGCCTATACCTTTCTCATTCTAAGTGTGTGCTAGGAGTGAGCCTAAACTACTTCTTTGCTTAAATCACAGTGAAGATCAGGTGGAATAGACCCACTAAAGTATTGTGGTTAGATGGGGACACTACATTTCCTATATGTACTTCAAGTATTAGTTGGAGGCCATCCAAGTCTTGAAGTATCTACGGTAGCAGGATTTTAAAGTACGCAGTTAAAATTGGGTTTTGGTCTCATCGAAAATTCATATTTGCTACTTATACACAATTTAAATCTTGTGAAAATTGTGATGGCGACTTCCCTTACAGTAGCAAGTATAAACGACCTATAAGGTTACCTCATGTTAGCTGATCAGTGCAGCCCACGGACAAAGACAATTATAACGTTGTTATTAGGAGAAAATTTCGCAATCAGGCGACGTTCCCTTCTAATACTACTAATAGAAATATAACTATTTTTACTACATACGCAGAGTGATCTAGAACTATAGTCCAACCTCAAATTAGGATTTGTTTTGTATCTATCTCATCGTAAATATTAGTAACATTGTCACCTTTCTAAGCCTGTCTATCAATATCCGTGTTCACCGCATTCAAGTATTCAGCTACACAATTTCCCGCGGCCATCAATTTCACTGATCCATTATTAAATTACGCGGTGTCATTGCGAGCATGGTAGTTATCTTCCAGCTGACGCCATTACGTATAATAGACATCGCAATTACCGGTTCGGCAACTTCACAAGGCTGCGAAGTTTCAACAATGGACCTGGAGTTAAAAGGATTAGTTATGGGACTAATTCGCAGGCTAAGCGTGTACATACGGCGCGACAAAACAGACGTTGGAGCGTGCGTTGTAGACAATTAAAATATAAGCAGTGGCAATAGTATGAATGGAAGTGAAAAGTAGGTCTTGTATCTCAAGACACCAGATTTTTGCGTGGAAAATAACTGAAGGTATAACACAAATTAACTTAAAATTGGTTACGATGTAATGTAGAAAGCTCCTTGTTGTAATTAATATAATGGGTTTTATTTCGTAGAAACATTTAAAGGAACTACTTGTTTCAAGATACAAATATAAAATAAATGTTCTTATAAGTAAGCACACTAGGAAAAATTAAAAAAATAGAAAACTTATGTTACAGTTGATATTTCGGCAGTTCAGCAGGTGTTGTAATTGTTCTAGAACAAAAATTCACGCCCCAATTAACAGTGCTTATATTTCATTGGAAGTTGCGAAGGAAACCCGTTAATAATTAGGAGCGAGTAAGTACGAAACAATGTGTCCTGGGACCTTTCGTTTAACTCTAGTGTAGCCTTATAAGGCTTTTAGGTGCATGTTTTATTGATCAATGGAAAGTGGTGGCGAAATCTTGTGTATATTTAAGCTTGTTTGATCCTTATTCATTACAGAAATATGCTTACCATATCTTTAAAGATACAAATCTTTCGCTTACTTTTTTATACTCCCGTGCATTATTTTCATGTACTTCTTATCATTAAAACAGCGAATGATCGGAAATTTCCAAACAGGTAGGATACATTATACAGATTTATGGTATTTATGTTAAATTGTATAGAAATAAAACACATATTAATAAATAATAATAAATGTCGTTAGACAACTCATACACACCATACGTAACCAGAGAGCTGACAAAAATACATATATAACTTTAAATACATACTTATGTAGATAAATAACACCCCGACACAGAACAAATACTTGTGTTTATCACACAATTATTTGTCCTGAATGAGAATCGAACCTCCGGCGCAGTAGTTAAGATCACTAACCACTAGACCAACAGACCAGTCAGTCATATAAGCTATATTACCTTCCTTGAAAAGTTCTCTACGTAATGGTAAAAACCGCATCAATATCCGTTGCTTGGTTTAGAAGAAGAATACTTAGAAATGCATAGACGGCGGCGGAGGGCGATTTATTGAAGATGAAATTGGAAAAAGCGTTCGATAAAAAGAACTGTATTAAATCAAAACAATAAACATGTTTTAAGAGAGAATTTCATTCCAAATTATGGAATTAGGTGATATTTTTATTCATTTTTCAAGTAATAAATCGTTTCTGTACTTACTAAAGGGTCGCCTACTAGTAATTGTCGGGTACATTTCTCGGAACCTGAGAAAACATCTTCATCTCGATCATTAGGCGCTTTCTCTCTTATAATAAGACAAGCGACTTCTGTGTCGAGTAATTTATTTCCATGTACTTAGGAACATATCACGACAGTTTCTCAAGATATTCGAGCATTCGTACGTAAATTTTCAGCAAACGCCTAAGTAGGATTAAAGTCATTTTATTGTTAGTGTCGTTTTTGTGCCGCATTTTGAGAAGCTTATACTGTTATGGATGGAAGGAAAAATTATAATAAGGAGTTATCTGATACAAGATAAGTAAACTTCTTAGTTTCAATGTAATTTTTTTTCATAATAACTTCCTATCAAGATACATTTAAAATTTAAAGGGAAGACAATTTAAGGGAAGAGATTACATTTTAAATAATATTACGAAATTAAAAGGATTTATATGTTCCTGTTTTTTGAAGAATAAGTCGGATGTTAGTGGCAGGTATAACAATCTAACTTAATTTTTCTGACGCAAGAACTTCAAACTTAGAGACAAAGAAAAAGTGCTTAATCATTAGCTATTCAGTTCTTGCAACGCTTGATCACAAACGACCGTTTGTTCGATGGAAATGCTTACTTCACGATATCAAAGAGAGCTTAAAGCTTCAAGCTGTAAATTTGCCGATAGTGCAAACTGAAAATCTGAGCGTGGTGGCGGTTAAGATTTGAATAAATTAAATTTACGTCGCTTTGAAATTAAAAACGTTTATTTGCACGGATATGTTTTTTCAAATGAAACTAGATTTATTTGCACAATTGTAGGTATTAAAGTTGTTACAAAATATTTGAGTACTCTATATTTACCAATTTATGGTATGCAAATTTTAATTATAGTTTTTTTAAGTCATTACACAGTACAACAGTACAATCGGATTTGATCAGTCCATATTAACCTTTTCAGCTACCTATTTTCTAAGTCCTGGACGATAACTTGCACAGTAACTTAATATTGCTATGTTGCATTTACATGCACCGTATAGATCAGGTCAAGGCCGCTGTAAACGGTCCAAAATTGCTACATTTCATGTGTTCACGAATGCACGAACAGCACCAGTCATGGGAAATGGCACAATACGCGTATCTACGAAGAAGAAGAATTAAATTAATTAATTGATTCTTTAGGCTCAAACTCTGGCTCACTAAGTTATAGGTGAATTCTTTATAAAATATTAACGTCCATAACAGAATATTGAAATGTACTCATATGTATAATTTCATTATCTATTTTCTATAACAAAATTTCAATGTTTTTAAACACGCTGTGTGAAGAAGCGTTAAATAATTAACTGTTTAGTTCTTGTAGATCTGGATTTCAATGTTGCAATTCACC
>DWOC01000089.1:0-10953 GCA_018250775.1 Helias cama
CACCAACTAAGGTAGTGCCTCCTTCTAATAAAAATTCTTCAAGTTGGTGTAAATCTGAACGATAACTTTCCAAAGTATTTTGTGTAGAGGATTTTTCGGAAACCAAAGTATCTATGTAATACGTTATGTAAAGATTCTCTTTTTTATTTTGTAGTTGTTTATTTTTCATTATCAGCTCCTATATTTATTTCTTTGACTATAATTTGATTGAAAGTATTTTTTGTGTTTTTTATAAGAAAATATGAGATAAACAAAGTATTTATCAATAAAGTAAGTACTACAAACCTTTGTTTTAACCTTTTTTTTAAATTTGATCTTATTTTTACCATATTTTAATTATAACATCAAATCTATAAAAAACATCCTGTAAAGTAAGTTTTACTATCGTAAAAATATCCCTTAGATATGTCTGTTTATTCTTATTACATCATAGTATTTATTATAATTTTAACATAAAGAAATAGTGATTTCAACTTCATTATTGTATGGGTATTAATAAATCTTTAATATATATAACAAATGTCTTGCAGCAGAAGGAATCACTTGGGACTTTTTTTTAATAAAGTGTTAATAAAAGGAATGGTTACATTTGATCCTATGGATTCACTATCTATTTTTTCTATAATTTTATTAATGCTGTGGAAAGAACGTTCTATTCTTGCTAGAATATAATTAATTACCTTTAGATCAATTTTTAATTGTTTATCTGAAAATTGTTTTATTAGCATAATTCTTAATAACTCCTCACTTGCAGGTAAAATTTTTACGCTGATAGTTGACAATATTCGAGAGCTCAAATCTTTGAGCTTGAAGTTAAGCTTTTTTGGTGAAATTGAAGAAGTGATCAGCAATCTCTTATCATTTTCCTTCATATAATTATAACAATGTAACAACATTTCCTCATCTTTAATGTTTTGTACATCCTCTAAAATAAACGCATTGCTATACCTAATCTCGCTTACAAAATTATTCACGTTGATAAAAATTGCATTGTTTATCGATTGCCAAATATGAGCAAGGTGAGTTTTTCCAGAGCTGTTAGGTCCAAAAAGAATCAGGCATTTCCAAGATAAATCGTTAGCTATTGAGTTATATACGTGCTTGTTTTCGTCTAAGATGATATAATTTTGCCAACAATAATCAACTTGATTATTGTTAAATAAATTTAATTGCACGTAAAGCCTCTTAAATTGCTACTTTTTGATAATAATTTTTGCATAAAAATTTACTTGCATTTCTCAAATGTATCAGAGGTCCTTGTTCTTTTTATCGTGAACTAATTAGCCATTTTTATAAAGCTCACTTTCAAAATATTTATTGACTGCATATTCTACTAATACACTGAACATTGCTATTATTGGAATAAAAAATAATATACCTATAAACCCAAAATATGAGGTACATATGACAACTCCCAAAATAATGATAGTTGGATGTATATGAACTTTTTTTCCTATTAATAAAGGCACTAATATGCTTGAGTCTATTAATTGACCAACACTAAATAATAGCAAGACAGCAGCACTTTCAAACCATCCACTAAATTGAGTAATGGCGCTCAAAAATCCGATAATAGTGTATAATAATGGCCCTATATAGGGTATAAATGTTAATGTTCCTGATAAAATTCCAATAGCTACAGAATGCTTCAGCCCAATTATGCTAAGGCCCACGGAGTAAAAGATCATCATGACTATACATACGTTTAACTGTCCCTTTAGGTAATTAGATATAATGAAATCTACTTTGAAAAAATAACCTGCAGCTTTTTCTCTGTAAAGAATGGGAATTAGTTTATTAGCCTTTTCTACAATTGAAGGCCAATCACGTAATACATAAAAAAACACCACAAGCGTAATAGCTATTAATGATACCATGTAAATCAAACTAAAGCTTGAATTTAGCACTTGAATTATAAGATTACTGCCCATGCTAAGAGCATTTATAAAATAAGATATATAATCACTGTAATTTTCTACTAGATTTTTAGACAAGTGATCAAATAAATTATCTTCAGTTTTTATATTAAGAAATTCTAGCACAGAAGGAATCACTTTAAGCTTTAATGAAGGTATCTTATTCACTAAGAAATTTAATATTAAAGTAATTTGAAAATATATAATAGGTAAAACAAATGTAATAACTAATATAAAAGCTATCAATAAGGCAAGTGTTATAAAAACTACAGAACATGAACGCGGTATTCTGTATTTTTCAAACTTGGTTACTAGAGGGTTAAACAAATGTGCAACAAAAAGGGATATTAGACACGGGACAATCATAGGACGCATCAAAAACAACACTCCTATTATGAAAAGCAGTACGCAACAAATAGTTATATGACGTTTTTGCATGTGTTTAGAATAGTCAATTTATCAAAAAATATACAGTTTTTTGTAAATACTATCTATTTATTGTTTTATTAGGTATGAGATCAAGCAAATTTTTATTCAATTCGCAACTAAATAAAACTCCGTTGTGCGGATCATATTCAAAGCTTTTCAAATTAACGATTTTGGTCAAATTTCTATTTAACGATTGATTATCTTCTAGTCCTTTTGCTAATTGTGCAGGATATGGTATTAAGTTGTCTCTTTCATGATTAATGATCACTATTGGTATATTCTCATTTTGTAATCCTCGTATATTGTTTGCTATATCGAAATCTAAATTTAGGACCTTGAGCATTTTTTTCAATAAGCATGAGGGCAGTACACTTAAAATCTTTGCTTGAGGAATTGGAAAATGCTTTATTGCGTTATGAAAAGAGCTAAAAGTGCTAGTAAAAATAATACCTCCAAGTTTAATGTTTTTGTCTGCAAAATATTTCAGCACTTCTGATGCAACTGCTCCTCCAAAAGAATGGCCGAAAAGTATAATGTTTTCAGGCTTCACACCATTGTCAATTAATTTACTAATTTCTTTTATTGAAGGCTGAGACAAGCTTTGATTCTTATTTATAAATGGAATCATAAGTAGTGATACAGATAAAAAGGTGCAAGTCAAAGCTGCTAAGATGGCTAAACTTGCTATCTTAGACGTCATTGGATTAATAAGTAATATTAAAATTGGTAATAGTATGGATACTCCTAGAAGCATGAAGCTTGCTGTTGCGTAGATTATATAATTTTGAAACGTAGTTGAATATTTGTGCGCATGAGTGTGAAAATTAGATCTGTGGGGGTATGTAAATTCACCTTGTATATATCTGGTAGCATTTTTATGATTATCACCTATCCCATGAAAAAATATAAGATGTATCTCATTTTCTTTATTATACTTAGCAACGTGCATTATTTTCTTCTAGCATATATTATACCTAGTAAAAGAATATTCTTTTTTGAGAATTGGATCAACTTTTTTAAAATGCTAGATAACTTGTATTAACACCGAAAATGGTAAGCATGCACACTAACAGACTTGAGAAATACAAGATAGCAGCATTAATAGTTGCAGCAGGAGTAGGCAGTAGATGCAATGCCAAAATCCCTAAACAGTATATAAAATTGGCAGGTAAGTCTGTTTTATTTCACACAATTAGGAAATTCTTAGCTAATCAGTACATAAGTTACATAAGAGTGGTAGTGAATGAAAGTCAAAAAGATTTCTATAAAGAAGTTACGTCATCAACTATAGATACTAAATTGCTGAGTCCAGTATGTGGAGAAAAAAGCAGGCAGAGTTCAGTTAAACTTGGACTGGAGAGTTTGCAAAAGATCAATCCAGATTTTGTTATTATACATGACGCTTGTAGGCCTTTTGTATCAAATATTCTAATAAACAACTTGATTGAATCTATGATTAATGGTCAATATACAGGAGTAGTTCCAGCAATAGAAGTCGAGGATACTATATCGTTGGTGAGTAATAATTTCATTGAATCTACGATTTCAAGAGAAAAACTTAGAGCCATGCAAACTCCTCAAATTTTTAATTTCAGAGAATTATTATCGTGCCATCAATCAGTCAAAGAATTTACTGATGATTCATCACTAATGGTGGAGCATAAAAAACATGTTGCGATTATTGAAGGTGAGAAAAAGAATTTTAAGTTAACTACAAAAGAGAATATCAATATGGCAAAACTTCTCTTTGGAGAGCCAAAATTCCGTGTCGGAACCGGTTATGATATACATAAATTTGTTAAAATTCAAAATGATGCTAAGAGTTTTATAAAAATTTGCGGTGTGGAAATTGAGCATAATATGGCAATAGAGGCACATTCCGATGGTGATGTTGCAATACATGCAATCGTTGATGCAATACTCGGAGCACTAGGATGTGGCGATATAGGAGAACATTTTCCTCCTAATTCCTCTAAATGGAAGGATTGCAATTCATCTCATTTTCTTGACTTTGCTGCTAAAAAAGCACAGGAAAAAGGATATAGCGTGTCTAATTTAGATATTACTATAGTTTGTGAAGAGCCTAAAATATCGCCTTACAAAGCAGGGATGAAGGAATTCATATCAAAAATATTAGAAATTAATGGTGAATTCGTAAATATCAAAGCAACCACAGCGGAAAAATTAGGTTCTATTGGAAGAAATGAGGGAATAGCAACGTATGCTTCTGTGCTATTGCGTACAAATTTTTATTGAAGGTAGAAACGAAATAACTTACTTGACAAACTCCACCATTTCACTTCCATTGCAAGGAAAGTGGGAAGGTTTGTCAAGAAATTTCTATGAGCTACTTTCGACATTAATAGCTGATTCAAGTCTTCTATTCAAAATTTTCAATATAAAATCCAATTCATTTGAGTTGTTATAACGTATCATGACTTTACCCTTAGAATTACTGTCATTAATTTTGATCTTTAAACCAAGTTGAGAAGATATAGCCCCTTCTAGTACTGCCATATCTTGATTTGTAGTACATTTATACTCTTTTTGATCATTATTTTGTTGTAAGTCTTTTATCAATTTTTCAGTTCGCCTAACGCTCAGGCCCTGAGAAACTATTCTTTTTGCAATACTTTCCGCATTTTTAACATTAACCAGCGCTCTTGCATGGCCCATAGACAATTTTTTCTCGTTGATCATTGTTTTTACTCCATCAGGGAGTGATAACATTCGAATCATATTGGTTATGTGACTGCGGCTTTTGCCTAAAATTAAGGCTAATTCTTCATGTGTATAGGAGAATTCATCTATTAGTTTCCTATACGCTTCACCTTCTTCTATTGGATTAATGTCTTGCCTCTGTATGTTCTCAATTATCGATACTTCTAAGCATTCCTTGTCATTTAAATCTTTTATGATGACTGGCACACTATCAAGATTTGCAATTTTACTTGCCCGCCAACGACGTTCCCCTGCTACTATTTCATAATCGTCATCATTTGGATCTTTGCGCACCACAATAGGCTGTATAATGCCATTTTTCTCTATCGAACTTGCAAGTCCTTTCAATGACTCTTCATCAAAATATTTTCTCGGCTGAAATTTGCTCGGATGCAGTAATGCAACGGGCAACCGATCTTCCTTATTATCATAATTATCGCCTATGAGGCCGGCAAGACCTCTACCTAAGCGCCTATTATCCTTCACGCCGCACCCTCACTTACCAGCTTTTTCTCTTTACAGATGCTCATGTGTTTCTTTAAAATTTCTTTTGCCAAACTTATATATGCTTGCGCACCAGGACACTTAAAATCATATACAATAGCGGGTTTTCCATGAGAAGGCGCTTCTGATAACCGTACGTTACGTGGAATAATGGTCTCATACAATGGGATGATAGTTTTATATACTTTATCATTTAAATATTGGCAAATATCATTTTTTATCTGCTCACTAAGTTTGTTGCGTCTGTCATACATTGTGAGCAATATTCCTTCTATTGCCAAGAAAGGGTTTAGGTTATTTCTTTTTATCAGCTCTACAGTCTTAACTAAATGGCTCAATCCTTCCAGAGCGAAAAATTCACACTGAAGAGGAACAATAATAGAGTTAGCAGCGGTCAAAGCATTGATAGTAAGCAGACCAAGTGATGGAGGGCAGTCGATGATTATGTACTCATAATTATCACGCACTTTCTCTAGAGTGTCTTTTAGTACGAATTTTCCCTGCTCAAGTTGTGATAGCTCAATTTCTGCAGCTGATAAGTCAACCACTGATGAAATTAACGATAAATTTGGAATTTCCTTTATATGAAAAATTGCCGACTCTACCAATTCACTTTCGTTGCTCAGCAGTATTTTGTATATATTTTTTTCTTCTCTACTACGATAAGAAACCCCGAGCCCTGTACTAGCATTCCCTTGGGGATCAAGATCTACCAATAAAGTAATTTTTCCTACAGCAGCAAAGGCTGTCGATAAATTTATACTAGTTGTGGTTTTACCAACTCCACCCTTTTGATTTACTATTGCAATGATCTTGCTCACGCCTTTTATCTTATGTATAAAATAACTCTATTGTATATATGCAAGAAATTTTTGCATTAGAAAAATTTTTTTGTTGCCAATCATGCTCAAAGTAAACTGCCTTTTTTTGTCTTGTGTAACACACTTTGAACCTTATTTCCTAACTCATTCAGAGTAAATGGTTTGGGTAAAAAATGGAAGTCTTCTATATTGATTTCATCGCTCTTTAAAAAAGCATCCTTTGCATACCCAGAAATAAAAATAACTTTGATGTTTGGCCTATGTATCAATGTTTCTTTAACTATTTCTGGACCACTCACCTCTGGCATGATTACATCAGTGATTATTAGATCTATGTGTTGATTTTTTTTTCTAATGATCTCTAGTGCCTCGCTGCCTATACTCGCTTCTATTACATTAAATCCTTTTCTTGTAAGAGCCTTAGCAGTAAATTCCCTTACTGAATCTTCATCTTCAATTAATAAAATTATACCATTACCTTTAATCTCTACCGGTTTCTCTATTTCTTTACTATCTTCCTCTTTATCATTTTCATCCGATATGTAAACTATGGGCAAAAATATGCTAAATTTAGTTCCATGATTCACTTTGCTAGCAACATAGATGTATCCTTCGGTTTGTTTAATAATGCCATATACAGTAGAGAGGCCAAGACCTGTACCAGAAGTAATATCTTTGGTAGAAAAAAATGGATCAAATGCCTTTTCAATTATATCACTCGTCATTCCACATCCAGTATCAATCACTTCAATCACAACATAATTCCCATGTTCAATCGTTTCCTTATCTGGAGAAAACATATCTTGAGGTGTAGAATTTAATGAATCAACCTTTTGATTAAAGGTTCGTATAGTTAACTCTCCCCCCTTTTCCATAGCAGCACCAGCATTAACTGCTAAGTTAAGCATAACTTGCTCTAATTGTCCTTGGTCAGCCCTAACAGCACCCAAATCGCTACCATAATAAATATTAAATTTTATATTTTCACCTATTAATCTTTTGATCATTTCATAAAGATTAGCTATCGTACCATTTACATTAATAATCTTTGGCTGCAAAGTCTGTCTTCTTGAAAAAGCAAGCAGTTGTCTTACCAAATTTGACCCACGTTTTGCATTTTGCTGTATCTGTATTATATCTCCAAAAGATGGATCGCTAGCTGAGTGCTGGAGTAAAAGCAAATCACAAAATCCTATTATTCCGGTTAATATATTATTGAAATCATGTGCAATACCACCTGCTAACTGCCCTATAGCTTGCACCTTTTGATAATGCTCAAGTTTTATCTCTAGTTTTTTACGTTCAGTATTATCAATAAAATAACAAAGTATGAACATCACTTTATTATGAAGAAACTTATTAAAATATATTTTCATGTTATTACCGCCATTGAGCTGCACATCAAAGGACGCATTATTTATCCTATTACTTGAAAAATATTCACGCACTTTCATATGATAACCATCTGATATCAATGCAAAGATAGAACCATTATTTGACCCCGCAAGTTTTACTAATGCTATATTTTTCTTTATAAAATTGCCATTTATGTCGCATTGTGCAATAGCAATTGACGAATTTGTAAAACAAGGGTGTAGTTGATAATCAACAATATTTGATTCAGTTGGTGTTATAAAGCCGTGTATATAGCTATGATTATATTTATCACAAAATGTAGCAGTACTCATATAAGCCTTAAATGGAGCACCGCTTATAGTAAAAAACATAATTTCATTTTTGGTTATTGTATCGTCATACTTCGATTGAGATATAAAATCATTGATTGAGCTACCTTTTTCCAATTTTTTTAGTTCAAACATGTCTAAAAATCTTTTATTTACAGATAAGATACCTCCTTTTGTATTTGCAACGTAAGTTGCTATATTGTGTTTCTCTATCAACTCTTCATATACCTGCTCTTTGTTTACCTGTGTTGCCTTCAGTACAAAATACCCATTCGGTCTTGCTATTGGGGCTAATGATAAATTTAAAGTCTTATTACTATTTATAGCAATTTGTGGATTATCCGGTATTGGTTCAAAGAGCAAAAGAAAATTAGATACTCTACTCTTCTTGCTTAAGGAAATGCATACTTGTACAGAAGTGTTATTTCTTAACGCATGATAGAGTGATTTTCTGTCTTTTTCTGAAACATCTCCTGCTTCAAGAATTTTATCTAGCGTAACATCATCGTTTATGTGATCTTTAAACCTTTCGTAGAATCTAGCATCAGCATAAATAATACCCTCATCTTTATGTAAAATGAGACAAAACTCTGTATTATGATTCAGCGCATTTGCAAATATTGCATTTTGAAACTCTATGATATTAAGTAGATGCTTGTAACGTTTTATATTATATACCACAAAGAGAGTCATTAGAGTGCTAATTAATAAATTAATCTCTATATTAACATGCTGACTATATACATTAGAAAAATAGAGTACTGATATTGCTATTGGAGGTAAGAACATAATGACTACCATCACAATAATTGACATCCCATAATTTCTTAGTATGAAGTCAACTCTGTTCTCTTTTTTGTTATCTATGTATCTTTTACTCATTATTATTGCTTGGCATCCTTGCACATATAAAAATATTCTACTATATTGATTTAATTATTATAGATTTATTAACATCCTTGATGGGTAGTTACTATCCCAATCTAATTAAGTCCTGTAAATATAGAGTACAATAATATTAATAAGCCAACAGAAGGCATTATGGAAAAACAAAAGACACAAGCATTTGAATGGTTCTGCGCACTGAGAAACAAGATCACCGAATCTTTCTTATCAATTGAGGTACAGTCATTCACAGAACCAAAAATCGAAAAAAGAAAGTGGAACCGACCAGGTGGAGGAAGTGGTGAATCTACAATTATCTTTGGTAATATTTTTGAAAAAGTTGGAGTAAACGTTTCAAGAGTATACGGAAAGCTTGCAGACTCAGCCATTAATGAAATTCCTGGTGCAAGTGAAAGCAATGGAGAGTTTTGGGCAAGCGGTATATCTTTAGTGTCTCACATGCAATCTCCCCTTATCCCTGCAGCACATATGAACACAAGGCTGATATATACCTCAAAACAATGGTTTGGTGGAGGAATGGACTTTACTCCAATTTATAAAGATGAGGGAGATTGCAAGTATATTCACGAATCAATTAAAGCAACTTGCGATGAGTTCAACATCGAATATTATCCGATACAATAAATATTTTCTTTCTTTCTTTTAAATATCAAACTTGATAAATGCAATCACAACTATACCCAAGCGCATCATTAGCAAGCCATCAAACTAAAAATCCGCCGCCATCTTTGTCTTTGTGCTTCCAATTGTTCCCTTTTCTCCGCAGATTCTTATTTTTCTTATTAAACCTCATCTTCTCTGTATTTTTATTCGTAGTTTATTATTTAGGTTTAACTCGTCTTTCTTTGTTAAAGAATTGTTTCCAATAACTAGAGTCTCGTCGGTAAGCGCTGAGAAGTTGATTTGATATTTGATTATTATTTATTTAGTATACTTCTATGAATATTTTAAAAGGCATATAGCCCTGCTGAAGTGCACATAGCTCCGTTGCTGGAGTACATAACAAGCGATCGAAAAAGTTTGGCACGGTCATTATCTGGATGGGTGACCGCTAGTGACATGCACTCGCATTCGAAGGGCACGTTAAGCCGTCGATCCCTGTTGTTGGTTACTACAACAGTTACTACACCTGTTCAGAGACTCTATGGGGTGATTTTAGAACGTGCGACACATACCCGTATCTTCACGAATTTGCACTGGAGCAGAGAGGTGAACTATGCTCTAGGTTTCCCGTAGTACTTGGGAGAGACCCGTACCCCACAGTGGGACATATTAAGGATTACAGTAAAATGTTCTAAATCCTGTGGATAAAATAGTTGAAAAACTCAACACATGAATACAGAAACGGTTTTGGACTGTCGTCTAACATAATTTTTATATCTACATAGAACAAATTTTGAGGTTTATAAAAAGGAGTTAATATCAAAAATGTGTAACAAAAATTATGAAAAAAAATCAAGTACATTCAAGCATTTCAAATTCCTTTGAGTAAAAGTTCGTTACGGAATTTAAAACATTTTAAAACGAAATTTTAAATTCAAATCATCAACAATAAATTACAATGCAGCTGATTAAATGCCAAAGACTTTACGCTTCGAGAACTCCTAAACTTTCTAAAAATTCAAGAACCTTTCATTTCTAAAATTACGTAGGTATTCCAGTTTTAAAACTAAAGTTTTTGAAAACTCCACAAACATGTTAAACCTAATTACAAACCCGCAAAAGGCTTGTAGTTTATTTTACTCTTGAATTTTTAACAACTTTCAGAACGAAAAAGAAAACGAAGAGTTTGTCAAAGGCTATATCTGGGACAGCAAACAATGAGAGGAGTGTATCAATGAGTTAGTTTTAAACTTTGTTTCTTTTTTTATTTTTTTCTGAGTATCTCGGCACTGTAGATTTTCGGATGTGGCTTTTGTATTTTTTTTTTTGAAGATGAGTAGCAAACGAACATGCAGGCCACCCGATGTT
>DWOC01000090.1:0-10904 GCA_018250775.1 Helias cama
TTCCCGTACCGGGAATCGAACCCGAGCCTCCTGGGTGAAAGCCAGGTATCCTAGCCACTAGACCATACGGGAGATACCTTACATGACGTAAATATGATAGCGACGTGTGTAAAACTTATATAAAAACACTATTAATTGAAATTTATTATTTGTTGTTATTTTTATCATGGTTTTATACGTAATTTTAAATTAGTACGAAGATGGCCTCAGAATAGAAGCTGAACTCTCGGTTGAGATTATTTCGTCGCTTTAAATCAATTTTTTTTTTTCATAGAAGACTGGTGTGATAAAAAGAAACCTTTATTTACCTAAGACTAAAAAGGTAAGAAAAATAGTCGTCTACGTTTGTGACGAATGATCTCACAAACTACTGCGTCAATTTCAGAAATATTTTCATTAGAATCCCATATTACTCCTACGAAAACTATAAGAGTATAACCCACAAAGTAAAAAAGTCATGTTGGAAATGTAACATAATTATGAAAGGTCTAGAATAAAAATAGAGCACAGCGAGGCATACCAGATAATTTAATAATGTTGCTACTAATCGAATATGTTTGCTTTAATAGTGAGCATTTTCTTACCCCACATCCAACTCTTTTTCCATAGGCCCAGATTAATAATGCCGTCACCCTGATACACCCGTCTGTTCGATAATCTATTCTTTTCATTGGGAAGGTACCTACGTGTCATATCATACGCTCTTCACACTCGTTTCCGTTTCATCTTTTCTCATATCCTTTTTTATTTCCATTCGATGCAAAGTAGACACTATGGTACACCATCCTACTCTCCGATATATAACATCATATAGATATACATACCATTGAGTTGGTTCAGAAGTTAGATACTGAGTATCTTGACACATGTTGTGGACTGCCTGGATAATCTCTTTCCTATCTGGATAGTTTTCAACGATCAGAATTGTCGTTCCGACCGGAATCTCTAGTTGAGATTTTTCCATACCTTGCCTTTTACAAATATCATGAGCTGGTTAAGGTGTTACGTTTCACCTTTTACTTTCCATTTTTATACTAAGATTCATAAACTATCTAACTATTAAGCTTTTATTTTTTAAAGCTATATCTAGAAACATAATTATTCTCAAAATCATGCAATGCAACTTAAAAATTATTTATTTTGTCTCTATCATTTTGCTCTTTTTTTCTGCTTTACTAAGCAGCTATAATTTTAAAAATAAATGTAATAATACCCAATATTTCTGTAACGTACACAACAGAATTGGATTCCGGTTTTTATCATTAATTTATTCAGGTTCGTTATTGTAGCGCCATACTTCGATACCTTGTCGCGCCATGATAAACTGATGTGCTATGGGTAATAATAATGAATAGGTTTTCACTGTTAAATGTAGTCCATTTAAATGAGAATAATCTTTAAGGATCACAACCTCCTGAGTTGTTAAACATTTAGATTGGAACTTTTGTGCTAATTTGTGTATTCGTTCAATTTATAGCTGCAACGAAAAATAGGTTGATATTGAAGGTAGGTACGTCGAAATTATATAAACTTTTTGTAATAAAAATAACACGATAAGTAAATAAGCCATCGTGTAGCTTAAATATACTTTTAAAACATATTGAAGACATATGTATAACTACATAAACACTTTTGCATAAGTCAAGTTTACCGAAATAAATAATAATTTGTTATTATTGTTTAGATACCTGTGTTGTGTTTATCCGCGTCTTTGGTGGCGGCAGCAGATGAATCCTTCACTTCCGCCATTTCTGCCCACAATCACCTGAAAAATAGTAAGAATTTTACTCAGGCTTTTTTCTGAGTACTAAAACGAAAATTTTGTAAGCAAAAACAATATATTACCTACTTATAATAGAAACAAAATAACCGTGTGACTCTGTCGAGTCCCACGATCGGTGCATAAGAAACTGCACATAGATACAATGAAACAGCTTCTACCCCTTTTTGTGAAGTGGATTGCAAAGCCGTGTACCTAGTGATGTTCTTCAAGACAATAGACAGTAGAACACGGCAACGCAATCCTGTTGTCGCGTAAAGGTGTAAAACGTTCCTCTTTCGTTGAGAAATTCAAAAGCATAGTACTTATATTATTGCGCACTTCAGACGGGTTTTCTTGTTTTTGGCTGTGAATGATGGATCTGTTTTTGGGACTATATATTACTTTTACAGCTAGTTTTATTTACTTACTTGTTAATATAACACGGCCGGCACACTCGGCTTGAACGTTATCACTGTAATCACTCACACCGTAAACACGGGATGGAGCCGCGCGGACGATACACACACCCGCGATAGAGATTTAAACTTTAAACACTGCGCTACAGAACGAATCGCGACGCTCTCCGGCGTAGATAGAGCGCCGGACGAGAGTCGCGTAGAGCAGTGTTGCCAACCGAAAACAAGAAAATTGCCCGCTTGTTTTTTCATTGTATGCTTTCAAGCTGTATATTATATTAAGCTCTGTGTGTAGGTAGGTTAATATACGAATTTTCCAAAATACTTCATTGTTTATTACTGCAATTTTCTTGTAAAAGGAGGTAATTAGTGATTATTCAAAAAGTATTTTTATGCTTTCTTCAGCTTCACAGTAAAGTAATACTTAATACAAAAATGTTTTACATAAAAAAGAGCTTTTTTGTTACATTTTTTATTCGTCACTTAATTTTTATTTAATTTTCATTTTATTACGTTATTTTTTTGTAAACTTATATTTTTAAAGTTAAAGGGCTTTTTTTAAATAGATCACCATAACAATCTACTTCACCATAACCAATCCGTAGTATCTACATGTCTGTAATTTTCTTCAGTTTTCTATAATTTTTTTTTTGTTACAACTGTTTTTCTTCAATTTCGTACAATTCTTGAAATTCCTTTAATTAGAACTTTAAATATCTGTTGTAAAAAAAACACCTTTTTGATTCCATCTTCGTCCGATAATTTGTCAGTGAACTACCACACTCAATGTACTCTTGCAACCCCACATTACAGCTTCTCACACAATGATCTCCGAACGCTTCCGAAAGTACCCGAATATGCTCGCCCGTGATTTATTGATGACGGGAAAACTCTTTACGCGCCATTTTCTCTGGCGTGGATGCGAAACAGTTTGGCGAGCTTTTGTAAGCGTGCCTTCGCATGACATTGGCAATTAGCGAAAAAAACTAGATTTACTGTTCCTAATCTATGCAAATTCTGCAAAAATTATAGTTGTCATGCGACTACTGTAACTTAAATATCCACCAGTTGATATATTTACCTAATGGGGTCTTAGAATTGTTTAAGGATGGAAGAATAAATTTTTCCCTAACCACATTATAGCTGTGCGAAGCTGTGTCCTTCTCGTGGTGAAATCATATCAGGAGTAAATATATGACGTAGAAAACAATATTAATAAATCAATGGTATGATGATGTTATACTGATGATGGTGTACTGCACTATGTGTGCTTTCAAATTAGATGACAAATTTTGACTTCATCAATTTTGTTGTTGGTTGGTACTGCATTGAATTTTGCACATTTTTTACCGTGGAATCAATGTAGTGCACGAGCTATAATGGATCACTCATATAAAGTGACTTACGCTCTCAACTGCAGCCGAAGGGAGTTTAACCTTGATCGGTACTTAAATTCCATCTTAGAATTTAGACATTTTTTATTCTAAGTCCGGAAAACAAAATTCAACATAATGTTCACCTAAACGCGGATTGTGGAATAAGATTCGAAAATTAGTATCTCCCGGAATGCGTTATATTTACTGATTTACGTATTTACTGGCGCTATGCTCCTCACATCCGAAACTTCAGACATGACTGATTTTTGGAATTTATCTAAATTAATAGTTTTATTGTTTCTTTTTCAAAAGTCAACAAGTGTGCACTGCTTGAGCAGATCAGAAGTGAAAAATACAGGGCATTTACGGGCGTTCTGTGATTCAGTGAGCATCTTAACACTTCGTTTTTGTCGATAGATAACTATCATTAAACCATGTCAAAAGCAATGGACGGTTTCAAAACATCCGTCACGAGCTGGCCATTAGGTAATATCTCTACCAATCCGCACTGGAGTAATGTGGTCTCCCGTGGTTCTGCGGAGAGATCCGTACCCAATAATGGAACTTTTTGGAACTTTTTTGGAATAATGGAACATTCAATTGACTTTCTATGGTTGCTAACCACGACGATATAACTCTTAATAAAGTATCTCTAGAGTCACTTCTTTAAAAAAAAAGACAAGAAGAACATGTTTTTTATATACCTTGCGTATTTGGTCTTTTTTGTTTTATTTTAATTTTTTTGTAGAATTGCCTCAGAAAAAAAGGAATTAAAAGAAAGATTCAGAAAGGAAAAACATTTTAGCCCGCGTCTCCTTTGACAAACTCAGGCGTTCCTGCATGCGCGATGACGTAGTAGATAGACCCTGTGATTGATGGACGATCATGCTGTTTCACGGAAGGTTATGAGGTAGCGGTGGATATCCCCCGGTGAAACCCTAATGGTTTCTCAGACTATTATCATTTCATTGAATTTTTTTTTTAAGTTTTAATTAATTTTTTTGATTATTTTACGATGTTTCAGATATAAAACACAAAATTATATTTCTATTCGTTGGTTTTTTTTTTATCTTTTTTGTCTATTTGTAGCTGAAAGCAGTCTTAATCACCACTCTATTTTATTTAATGAGGAAAGACGAGATTTGAACTATTGCAACAGAATAAAAATTGTCATAAAAACGGAAAAATGTTCAAGTATTTAATTTTTTATTATGTAGAAATTACTTACTAAATGAGTACAAAAGCCACTTGAAGTTAAATGGTCACTGGACCCAAGCGACAACCATTTGTAAACTCATACGGGACCAATTTAATTTGGTAAATGGAATAGAGGTAATGTGGACCTCGAAATTACGGGATGCATTGCTTCTTTGGAGGACTAATTATTGCCTGTCTCTTAATGTTTTTGAATATTAACTATCTCTCTTCAGAAAAAAATATAACAAGGTTCGAAACCGCATTGGCCAATTATTGCCGCCAATTTGACCTTCTCATAAAGTGCGGGTAATTGTGCCCGGCACACTTTTCTAGAATACTAATGAATTTATAGGTTATGTGTCTTTGTCACCTGCTGTAATGGTCTAGAAATCTTGACTAGAAATATGACTGAGAGTTCTCTACAATTCTTTCAAGGAGCTGTAAAGTCGACCAACATACATCAGACCAGCACGGTGGATTAGGCCGTAATCCCTCAAATTCTGTTACTAAAATTTCTCTTACATATTAGGTCACATATTGCAAACAAATAAGCCCTCAATTATCTTTCGTAGTAGGCCATTTAGCCGATATACAACTGCTCTTAAGATTTTTTTAGTATTCATGCTCATTTATTGCAAAACCTCGTACATGTGGATTTTTTAAGGTTTTCGTTACTGAACGCTCACTTTTTATTTGAAACTAGTGCTGCACAGTATGTAGTTATTCCGTTTAAGAACAGAAAGCTCCTAATACTAACAAAGATTCTCTAATCTACATTGCACCAACGTGGTGAAATATGCTCCAGGCGCTCGTGGTCACAGGTAAAGGACCGTGACTCATGCCCAACAGAGAACCACATAACCACATTTAAGGATTATTGCCAAGAAGAGAAAAAGTACTCGATGTACTGAACTAATAACTTTCGATTTTTTTTCTTTCTGCCCGCACCATTCTAAAGCCCATATTAGTCAACCTTAATTTTGAAGATTATGCTGTAGGGCAGCTGCGAGTAATTGAGGCATAAAAAGGGGTTGAAAGACCCTAGGTGACCTCATTTTCATCTCAGTCTCATAGTAACAAGTGCCTAAATAATACGTTCTTTTTTACCAAATTTCAAACTAAAAATGGTATTTCTATTAGATAGATCGAGCCCATATTAAGTTTGTTTTGAATTTTTAAAACTATAAACTTAGCAACAGGTAGATTAAGTATTTTCAGCATCATCATCAAAAATCTGACACGTGACACCTATATATTGATGAAGATAATACAACTGAACGTTTTAACAGTTTATTATAAAATAATTTACGGTTTTATGTTTTTTATTTTTTCTCATTATAAACGAACTTAATAAATAAGTAATAATAAATTTAAAAAGACACGTACAACGTGCGTTTCACAGTACTTTCTTTAATCTTAATTTATTATGTACAGTCACTGATAGAAAGTTGTACAAAATATATGTTGGTGTTGCATCGTATAAAAAGGGGGGATGGTCCGTATCTATGATGGTGCATACGGGATGTCGGTGCGGTTGAGGGTCGGTGTGCGGGCAAGGGGCGGCGCGGGCGACGCGGGTGCGGTGCGCCCCCCGCCGCCCTCGCCGCCGCCGCCGGCCGCGATACCGCCGGCCTAGCCCTCTGCAGGCGCGGCTTCGCCCTCCGCTCCCTCAGCAGCCGGCGCCGGTTCAGCTTTTTTCCTCGACCAGCCATCGCACATTCTTCGGAGAAAAGCTAGCAACACACAAAAGTATATTTACTATCACGATACCAGTTATTTTCTAACCTGAAGAACTTGCTAGAACAGATATCAACCCTATCCATTACTACGCCCCGACGAAAACTGAAAACTAGAAGGCCAAGTTTTGTACTATCTTTATCTGTCTTGTAAGCCAAGAGAGTTTGAGATTATCTTTATCACTACGATGGCAGTCTCAGTCATTAATGCAAAGCCCACCTACGCCTAGTTTCCCTTGAGGAAACTGTTTTATTTAAAGGGTTTATATTATATTATAATAATTATATTATAATATGATTTTTGTCTGTTCTTGTTTGTAATGCTATTCTTATGTATTTTATTAATTTTAAGCCTGGTTTACTTGATGCAAATAATGAAGCCAATCAATTATAATTATAAGCAAAAAAATATACCCGACTTAACTATCATACGAGATAGTTAGTAGGGATTGCAATTGCTATAAGACGCTTATTTACTTCTTATCTAGATGAAAGTCATTTTTTATTCCGGATGCCAAAAAAGTTTTAAAAGCATTGTAATAATTAACCAGTAACCAGTTGAACTTTTGATAAAATTTACATAAATTCCACTGGCTACCGACAGAAACCGCTGTATTGCAATCCCCTACCGTGGTTATAAAGACAATAATTAATGTATAAATGTTAAAAGTAGTTTAAACATAAAATTTTAATATGCAAATATTGCCGCAAAAATGTTAGGTTGCTAAATTTTAGATAGAGCCAAAGCCCTTGATGAAACCTAAATTTATAATAAGCCATTGTAAAGCTACATTTACATAAACACCTTTCTGTATCCACTTACGATCTTATAACTAAAGATATGACATCACGTGCTGTTCCTTACGCCATCACCTTCTTCAGGAATGCTGTAAATTTAGAAAAGGTAAAACAGGGCTCCACACACACAAACAAATGCCAGGAGGGTTGGTGTGTTGTGGTATACCTTTTAACATTCATATAAACTACTTATAGGTAACTTTACGAATAAATGAGGGACATATCTAAACTGTTTACATGCAAATTAAGATGTAAAATTCAAAAATTCTATGAATTTTTGGAGGTGTTTTTAATATGTTTACATTTTCATTCACCATGCTAACAAGAATGCTATAATTCTGGAGTAGTGCTTACGTGAATTAAGTGATATACAAGTCAAATTCAGAAAGTGCAAATTTGGAAATGATTGTGCATCTAAGGTGTAAATACACGCATTAGGTAGGTAGGTACTCGTAAGTCTACGTACATTCGTTTTTATGATAATGTATAATTTTAAAATATGTACTAGGATAAAACATTATTTTATACAGTAAAATATCGATAACTTACGTGCGTATGGGATCATGCCGTCGTCATCTTCAGGGTCCATGCAATCCTTGACAACTGTCGCGACTTCAGCATCATCGAGTTTCTCACCTACAATTTAAATACAACAAAAACATTTGAAATATTCATCAGAAAACAGTGATACCTTGATTAACTCAATTTCATCCTCCAACCGGGTAGATAACCTTAGAAAGACGCGGGAAAATCTTTTAATACAAATCAGAACACAGGATCGAATAGAATAGTGGTGATATCGGGAAGCTTGTGTCCATCAATAGACTTCAAAGGACTGATGAATCACTGGTCATAATTATTGAAATCGAATTAAATTAAGTAAGTTAAATTTGGAATTTCGATGATGAAATCTTAAATTCAATATTCAAATAGTGGTCCGATGTTTTTAAAGTTTGAGCAACATTAACAATTAAATAGCTGCTGTTATTTTTGTAATTAAAATTTTGTAATTTAATAAATTTAAGTTTTGATATTTTATTGTGATTATATTTTTATTATTACCTAACGCAAGAAGCGTGTGTGTGAGTTCAGCACCAAGCATAAGACCATTTTCGTTCTTGTCGTACAACTTCAGACATTCCAAGAAGTCTTCATAGCAGCCCTGGTCTTTGTCTTTCTTGGCTTGGCTGTAGATGGGAAGGAACTCTTCAATCTGAAACATAATTATAACTCTAGAGTCACTAATTTTAAATCAGAGTTAACATTGTTTAGTTAGCACTAGAAATGCTGCATAAGAGAATAGGTTCTCTTGGTTCTCCAAAATCATTTAAAATATAAACAAAAAACCATGTCCTCCAGTCAAATCAGCACAAAGTTTCGATATGAGGGAGGGAGAGCGAACGTACTCCACCACGATGCTCATAATTGGGGAAGTAATTAGCCGATAGACATCCCGGCTAAAAAGTTCTTGAACCGTCCAGCAGGCTACCAACAAGGACAATCGACTGCTATCATATGATAAATAATAAAGAAAATGGAAAGAGCCGGGCCACAAACCCCAACTTGTGTAAATAATGCAAACATTTACCGATAGCTTCTTCTCGCCCTTCTTCTTGGTGCCGCCGAGTTTCTCGATGGTGGCCATTGTGGGGTTGGAGTTCAGTGCTCTGAGCACATCGCCGCGGTTGAAGGCGTCGATCTTGCCACTGCCGTCGAAGTCGTAGATTGAGAAGGCGAAGGATGCCCCTGATTAGGAAATAAAAATTTAGATTTATAAAATTGTAGAATTAAAAAATCTATTAAATAACTGGAAACGTAAAGGTTCTTAAAATTTCTTTATGATACTTTCACCGATAGATAGAGATAAAAATATCTAAATACCAATAAATCATTCAAGGTTAACAAATAAAATTTTAAGACAGCTTTAGATATTCCTTCGATATCATCACGGCTTTGTAATCCTATGATATTGTGGCCAATATTGTTACCTAGCAAGTATATGTAAATACTGTAAATCACTTTAAAAAACTAATTCAACCCGACAGAAATATTTAAAAATATTATTAATTCAAACCTTTAAATTGAAGGACTAAACACTTATGAACTTCTGTTTAAATAATTTATTATAATTAATAGAATTGTGAATTTAGAAAATCATAACGCTTAATTTGTTTTATATATTCAGTCTATCATATTAAACAAAGCATCCCTACCATTAATCTAAAAAGGTGTAACTTCCATATCAGTTAACACAGGTGTCGCACGAAGAACAGTAACGTGGGCGAACCAAAAATACTATCTCTACCACACCATTCGATATTTTCACTGTAGACTCGTGACTCACAATCTAATTATAACCCAACTGTAACTGTGTCCTAATTTCGATAATTTGCTAAAGGTAGATCTCGTTGTATGATTTATTGCAATCAATGTGTTGATTTATTGCAAATCCGAAGTTTCTATTATAAACGATATTGACAATGATTCTAATAGCAATTATATTTTTATGGAATTATTTTTATTCTTAAAAATTATTTTTGTTCTTAAATATCTCAATTATGATTAAGTATGAACATTGGCAAAATAATTTTAGACTACCTCCGACCTTGATATTGACAGTTGATTTCAAATGTAGTTTATGGAATGTTAATAACGGATGCGAATCACGTAAGTACATACGTCCGGATCCTTGCCAAAAAGCGAGAAGCTGTAATGCAATGAAATTCGAGTGGGATTTCTCTGTTTGGGCGGGCGGGCGGCAGTGTTGTATCACGTGACGCAAGAAGTTAATTTTGGAACGCAGCGCACGCGCATCTTGGCCGTACCACTAGCGCTGCTGCCGGCATCGCTTAGCAACGCGCACCTTTTATGAGAAACGATCTATACTTAGATGTTATGTTGTTAATTTATAATACGCATTCCTTTTAATGCTGGAAAAAACAGTTAATAGAATAGTTTTCAGATTTACAACAAACTTTTAACTAGTAAGGGAATTTTAGTAGGATGTTTAGTTTGGGGGTACAATTAGTAAAGGCTGTATATTTGAATTTGTTTTTTCTGTGGCAATATTAAGATTGGAAGCAAAAAATCTTTAAAATACTCACTTTCAACGTCGTTCTTGCTGAGGTCGCTCTGAAAATTATCAAAAATATTTCGTTATTTTCATCTTTATTAGCAGGCAAGTGTTATGTACTGTGTACTTGTATGTTGCATCACGTCACATCTTTAGAACTAGTGTGTGTAGTGTTATCCATGAGGTACAAGAGATATACTTTCACTATTTTTTAAGCACAGCACTTTTAATTTTTTACGTCTTGCGAAAAACATGGTGTCGCTCGCGAGCTTCCGGTCTGCGGAGTGTTCACGAGTTTTGCCGCGAATTTAGTTAATTTTTTCACTTGAGTTTACAATCCGTTTACACTGAACTTCTTTGCCACATTTCACTGCCGTTATAGATGACTCACCATTTTGTGTGGTGTTAGGTAGTTCCCTCCCGGTCTTCACTGGCAGACGTTCAGACAAGAAGTGGGGCTCGAGAACTTTTCGCCTTACTGTTTTAACTGGCTCAGATGGCGCTCCCGTCCGGATATTTGAGCTTTAGCCCAGGAATCCGTGACCG
>DWOC01000091.1:0-10902 GCA_018250775.1 Helias cama
CGTTATGCACTTCTCCTACACATAAACTATAAGTGTGCCAATTTTCCTGCTCCTCCGTTCGCCAGACTGTCGTAAAAGGTATATAAAGTTTTCGCTTCACGTATTAATATATAGAAGATATTTGATATGATTTTTGTGTCTGGCGATAGTTAAGAGAGTGAAGCCGTGGGGAACAGCTAGTGGCTGCGACCCTTATCTGTTGGTGGTGGTCAATACGTGTAGGATGTTCTCAAACCACCCTCAGGATATCCGACCAGGTTAAACTACTGTTGGGACTGACAACTTAACGTGCCTTCCGCAGCACGGAAGAGGGCATGTGTTTCGTCACTAAGAATCACCCATCCAGGTACTGACCGCCGGACGTTGCTTTTAGACTCAGACACACAAACAACTTTTATATGAACGTGAATCAAGCCCAAAATTTTCACTTCAAAATATTCACCTCCAGCAATACCTCACATCGAAGCTGACCAGTGTTCTGGTGCAAACGGAGACCCACACGCCTCTAAAGAACCCTCCGGAATCTGACGTCAAGGAAGAGGAAGAGAATCCGGAAACGGTGGAGGACCTGGACCACATCTTTGAAGGAATGGAGACAATTGAGTGAGTGGACTTGTGTGTGAGGAATTACTTTTTTCAGGCGATAGAACTCAATAGTTATTAGTTTGTTGCATCCATAGGTTCACATAGTTATGACCGTCGTAGGGTACCTATAGCAATCCGTACATGTGCGCGGCGCGCGTCCAGAAGCGGCGATTAGCCGCACCCGGGTGCATGCTCGAACGGCATACGCACGAATTTTTAAAAGTTCCAAGCTCCATGCCATGCAAATATGAACCTTATGAGTTTTCTAGAAGTATGAATTTCCTTTAGCATATCGGTAAAGTAATAAACATTTAATTGTATGATTAAATTTATGCTTTTAAAGTTTTTTTTACTAATTATTGGTAAATTATCAAGCTTTTTGTTTGATACTTAATTCTTTGTTACCGTCCGTGCTGAGGCGGCGTAAAAATACGAACATCAGCACTATGCCGAGATACTCGTGTCTTTCAATAATACACACTATGTCTTTTAAACTTGTCAAAATACGACAAATTACATTTTGATTCACCAGTTTATTCCGTCTGACACCTATTTGATTCTACAACATTTACCAAATTCCTTGACAGTGACAAACCCAGCAGAAAACTTAAAGTGGAGACCAGTCAGCCAGCTAAGAAGAAGAAGTTGATGACAACAGATGCTGGTATCACAGAGCCTGACGAAGAAGCCATCAAGGAGTTGATCAGGAAGACGGAGAAGCAGAAACGGAGAATGGAGAAAAAGAAGAAAGAGAAGAAGTCCAAGAGTGTGTTTCATAATGCCTAATAAAGATTATTTTTAAAATGATTTTGACTTGTTTTCTTCTCTCTCTTTTATCTCTCTCTACAACAATAGTCAGTTCTAGTTATAGTTTCTTCTAAAAGTGAAAAAGATGTAGGCCTTAGTCAAGTGCGTGTTGGAGGATTTAATATGCTTTTAAAAATTATTAAGAACTATTAGACATGCAGGATTTTTCATAATGTTTTCCTTCAGCATTACAGCAGGTGATGTTAACTCTTGGAGCGCTCACAACTTACAAGTAATTAGTGTGTACATTAGGCTATTATTTATATATTTGAACATATGTCCTATAAAATATTTTTATATGAGATATGTTCGTATTTATAATTAGTAGTTCGTAGTTACAATGACAGCCAGCCTTATTCGCAAAACACGCGAAACGATCACTATATTTTGACACTTTGATATTATTAAATTCTAATGACAATTTTAGCATCAAATCATTAAATTATTATTATTAATTAATTGGTGAAACGGAACGCATTTCAATTTTGATTGTAAATAATAACATTTACGTTAAAATATTGTCAGCTGTCAAATCACTTTGACTTATTATTGAAGTGTCATTTGGCACTGACATTGACGTTTATAGTGACGTTGACGTTAGTAGCAAACAAACAACTCTTGTGATAATTTTCTGATAAATACCTTAAAATTATAAATAATTATATAATATTACCATAGTTTATTATGTGTACAAAATTTATATGCGATACGCATTTAGATCTCATATTTTATAGGTGAGTAGGTTTTAATATATTATATGTACTATCATCATTTTTTCATAATTTTTAGTAATTTATCAGATATAAAGGCCATTAAAGAAATAGGAAAAGATATGTACCGCCGCCTTTGTAATCCGCCGAATAGAAGAAAGTTTATTTGATGAGAGAGAATTGGGTGCTGCAGCTGTCAGATCCTCAAGAGTAGTATCATCTTGGGTCAATGTTTCACTTCTTTCATACAGATCAGATATATACGAATTTATAATCCCTTTGAGCTCATTTCTCTTTCATCCTTAAGTGAGCTGCTTCAGGGTTGGTCTTCACCTAAACCAGTATCAGTACCAGGATTAAGTCTTAGTCCTCCACTTTGCAGAAAATTATCACTTCAACATAACTCCCAGAGTTTATTATTATTTATAATATAATAATATTTAATTAATAATAACAAGTCCTCTCCAGTAAGAGGCTGGTCACCTTAGCTTTTACTGGGGTATCCTAGCCTTTGCCCTATAAGACTGGTTACACTACAAAGCTTCATAAAGTTGTCTATGATTGTCTATTAAAGACTATGCTTAACATAGCCTCCTTACTTAATTCCTATTTTTTTGTTAAAAAATGTACTACTTACAGACACTAAAACGAGACTAATAGTCAAGAAAATGGATTTCAACAAAGTATGCCGGACTTGCCTGAACAAGGCCCCTTCATTAAAACCAATCTTTCCACTTCCAAGGGTACATAAGCCATTCTCAAATGCTATCTTCCTTATAACTGGTGTTAGGGTAAGTGCTATATAGAACATTTTTTGTATAATGTTGCTAGATTAAATTTTTATTTTGAAACATCTATAAATTCCTGGAAACAATGTTTTTTTTAATTTTTACAATGGTACAAGACGTTATAAACATATGATTAATTTGTTTTATTTTATTCATTGTATTTCCTATGTGTTATTACAATAAAAAAAAATTTGAAACTGAAAGTTTTGGTTTTATAAAATGGGTATGATAAAATTTAATTTTTTTATTATTTTTTACAAACAATTATACAAGACTTAACTAAGTTTTATATCTTTCTTACTGTATTATGTTGTTATGAAAATAGGAATAAAATTTCAAAATTTAGATTTACGATTTTAGATTTTAATAAAAAATTTGGCCCATTTTACAACTGGAATTTTGATACCATTCATAGTTAATGTAAAAAAATTGATTCCCTTGAATTAATGCACTTACAATGCTCAAAAATCGGAATTATTATTTAAAATAATGAAATATAATTTTTTTATTATTTCCAAACTATAATAATGATGTCAGTTAGTTTACGAAATTATGATGTATTCAACACACAGATTGCATGATGACTTGCGTTTTTACTTTGACTTGTAATAATCTTCTCGATTAATAATAAAAGGCTTTCCATACTTTTATAGAAATCAGCACAAGAAAATATTACACAACTTAATGATGAATTATTTCAAAAATTGTCTCTTCCAGGTCACTATAAACGATGGATTGCCACAACAAATATGTGTTACTTGCTTACAACAAGTTAATAATACTATAAAATTCAGAGCCAAATGCAAGGAGTCAGAAGAAATACTCTTAAGAATAAAACATGCCATGGGAATACCAGTTAACACCCACAAACATAATGCACAGAACAAAAGTAAAACTTTGGAGACAGAAGCTATAGACATAAAAGAAGAAGTCATAGATATGAACGATGAATCAAATACGGAATTCGAAGATGACTTGTCTGATAATGATGACAAACCTTTAGAGTATTTGAAGAGTCAAAATAATGAACTGAAGTTTACAGAAGAAAGCGATAACCAAAAGAACACAGAGATGCCACTGAACATTGTAAAAACTGAGCTAGAATCAGAAGACAATATGATGGTTGAAAATAACGACGAAGGCAATTCTGATACACTCAGCGCTGATATCGAAATACGGCTGGATGGTAATACAGACCATGATGACCAAATTGATATACGAACCAATACTGACAACACCGAAGGAAATGATGCGTTATCGACTAACTTTGAAGATCATATTGGCTTCGCAATCATAGAAACCCCTGAAGCAGAACTCAATAGTCCAACTCAATCTGATACGGAAATGCATATTGAAAGCAACGAGAATAGAGCCCAAAATAGCATAGATGGAAAGGATGATCAGAACGTAACAAGGAATTTTACGAATAGAGAAAAAAAAATGTGGAAAGATTATAAAACGGTATGCAAAGTGGTTGATAAGACTGGGAAGAGAGTGAAGTGTATGATCTGCGGGAAGGTTTTAAAGGTGACCAGCATGCAGAACCACATGGATATGCAGCACGCCGGAAAGGACCCTTGGAACACCTGGTGTAGATTATGTGACTCCTTCATATCCAGGTCATGGGAGATGAGGCACCGGAAAGAAATTCATAGCGTGGTACCATTGCCGTGCAAGGTGTTCTTTTTTATCTTTTTCATTTATTGTATAAAAAAATTAAAATTATACTTAAAATTATATAAAAATAACCCCCAACAGCATATGTCTATCTTTTATGGTTGACTCACAATAACACATATTATTCCCGCTTAGCAGTTCGAAGCTTTCTGATTATGTTTGCCTAATCCTACGTTTATAACAATCTCAGTCATCCCTAATTAAAAAAGTTAACAGTGTTATCTATTCCATAAAAAAAATCATAGAAATCGGTGTAGAAACACCAAAGTTATACATGAAATCCGCTAATAATAAGCCAAAATAAGTCGCGAACGCACAGGCAGGCGGCTTGCTTGGCGCCTAGAGGCTACCGAGTAACATTTAGTGTTTATTTCATTCCAATTGGATCATAACCACAAAAGATGCGCGTTACTGAAGGCCACGTGAACGAAGTCGCAGGCTAGTTTGTAATAAGTTGGACCATATAAAATCGTTAAATAGGCTGAAAACCAGGATTTTTGGGCACTGATGTTGGATAGCTCCTGAAATATGTGCAATCGTTTCTAGATCTGCTTTCCTGCGTCAACCATACGCTATAGTGGACTTTTGTGTATGTAATATATAATATAAGTATATATTAATATTCTTTTTTAGTATTGCAAAGACTCATTCAAGACGGAAGACTTATTGGCGGAACACGTCATCCAATGCCCCTTCAATTTTAAGCGGACAGAAGCCGATTTGGTATGATAACATAAAATCTAATACCTACCTTTAAACGAGCAATTCTTGTATGTAAATATTATATATCATCGATCGAGCGCAACAAAGACAACAAAAGGCAAGAAATAATTTTTAAACGGACTTCATACATTGCGGGGCTACATTAGAATTTAACATAATTTATTATAATAGTACCTACTTTTGGAGCCTGTGCCAAAGACTGAGGGTTATTCGTAGATAACATTGGCACAGATTCCAAAATTATCATTATACTCGTATGTTGATTTGTAATGTAGCCATGCAATATACGAAGGCTAGAATATATATTTTATATTGAAGTTGTTTTTTTTTTATAATTACACTTTACAAATTTACAAAAGAGCAAACGAAAGGGCGAAAATACAAAAAAATATATATATCACTGATTTTAGAAAAATAAGTAGGTACCTACAACCAAACGTAAAAAAACAATTAATGTTTTTTGAAAAATATGTAATGAAAAAAGTAACTAATTAAAAAGTAACTGTAATCTGATAGGTAATTAAAATTGTGTGGGGGCGGCATATTTCAGTTTTTGCCCTGCCTAAAAAACTTGAAGATCCGGGGCTGCGTCGAGAACAACGTGGAGAACTATCAGACATGCGGGTTTCCTCAACACGTTTTCCTTCACCGTCACAGCAGGTGATATTAATTCTTAAAACGCCCATAACCTTCAAGTCATTAGCACGTGCCACTGAGATTCGAGCCCAGAACTCTTGAATGAGAGGCCGAATCCGAAGTCACTAAGCTATAATCTCTGTTGTAGATATCTAACGTAGGTATAATTACACAGATATCCTATCAATTCATAAATTTCAGGACCTCCAGCGCAGCGAACGTGTGAAAAAGAGTTTCATCTGCAAGGAGTGCGGCGCAGAGTTCACCGCATCGATTCTCTTTGTCCAACACATGAAATGCCATGCCGCTGAAAAGAAATTTGAGGTAAATGTAGCAGCCTCGCGAAGAAGTGGCGTTAAGGGCCTTCGACATAGAGGGAAATGCTTTTATATTTTCAAAAGAATAAGCTGATCTTGGGTGCTGAAATTGGCTGATCCGTTCACGGGGTAGGTAATCTGATGATCAAGGAAGATAGGGATTCATTTGTATGTAAAGACTAGTGACTAATAAAGAAATAGGAAGTAAGTTCGCAGTAGTAGTAGTAGGAAATAAGGTCGAAGGCATCGTAGCAGGCACCCCAGACGAAAAAACGGTGTATGCTAAGCGTCCACAAGTCAGTATCGTACGCATCGCATTAACCGATCGTAGTATTTTTTGGAAAGTCACACAAGTGATATCGGCAATGCCGACAACTTTGCTCCGGGTGGCAACTTTTGCGATGCGTGCCGATGACGCGCATATAGAATACGATCAGAGGAAGCGCCTCGCGCGATTCCTTCAGATGATTTAACAGATCAGGGAATAGTGCGTGGTATTCTCCATGTTCCGATCCGTTTATGAATATTTTGTGTATCCAGATATTATGTTTTCTTTTTTAGATATTCTAGCATTTTCTTCCTCTTCTCACAACCAGTGAAACTGGCAACTGTATTTTTGGTGCCTGCGTCGACAAAAAATGGGGTATGCGATCCGTTCGATGCGTACAATACCGATTTGTGGTGGACGCTTAGCTTTAAAAAACGTGTCTCTTTGAAGTCGTTCCTAGCGCAAGCATTTGTTTTTCAACCCAATAGCATAGTAAAATAGAAACTAGCAATACAGCTTCATAATCGGCCGCCACTAGTTTCAATGTATGCGTGAGTAGTGAGCGCCGTTTAAGTGCGCACTTTTCACGCATACAATCAAATGACTAGCGAAGTCGGCGAGGTCCCAATGCCATGTCGGAACTATCAAGCATGCAGGTTTCTTCAACATGTTTTCTTTTACCACAACGTTTAATATTATTTTCTTATAAAACGCACATAACTTGCACGTCATTGGCACTTGCCACTGGGATTCGAGCCCAGAATTCTTGAATAAGAGACGGAATTCGAAGACTCGTTGTTTCGCATGTAACGTATAACAGACAGATATCCTTTCATTTTATATAATTGCCAGAACCTCGCGCGCACCTTCCGTGTAAGAAGGAATTTCGTCTGCAAGGAATGCGGCGCAGAGTTTAAAGCAACGAGTCTGCTGGACCAGCACATGAAGTGCCATGCCGTTGACAAGAAGCTTGAGGTAATTGTAGCAGCCTCGTGCAAAAGTGGCGTTAAGAACATGTCTAGCGATGTCGAATGAATCATACAGCAAGAGTAGCGAATACAAGGGGCCTATTTTGAGGGCCCCGCGCACTAACGTATTTTCACCGTAAACACAAAGATAGAAAATAATATACTTACTTAAACGCAGAAGTTTTACCGGATTTAAGTTCTGTTTGCTGTAGCGCTCAATCTGATGTGGACAGTTTTATTAACAGCAAAAATTAAGAGCAAAATTTTTTGCGTGAAAAATTGTAGACGAGCGGATGAGCGCAAATCAGGCTAAGATCCTAACAAACGCTAGGTTTTTTGGACCACGGGGAATGTTGGGCTCTGGTCTCTTTTTCTAAAAGAGATTTTAGTAGATGGTAGAGCCAATTTAGTCCGTGGAAGGACGTTACCGCCACCATCTTAACCCATCATGTCTATGTTTCGGCGGGGAACCGTTGTTGCCAGTGAAACTATTTTTGAGGCGACCACCTTATCCCTCATGAGAAACAACTCATCCACGTAACAATGCCCTCAGGTAGGATTATATTCTATCCTTATACAGATTGGACGTGGGTGTGGATGGGTTGCAGTGACCACTTAACATCAGGTGGCTTGCTTACCCTATGCTAGAAGTTTATGAAAAGAAATTGGCTTAGTGGACTAATGTTTATATATTTCTTATTTTGGAGACCTGACTCCGGATGGAGTACGTGGTTGTATAGGATCCATCTATAATGTATTGTAACATTCATGTCCTCTTTTTTTAAGTTGATGGGCGAGGAGGTAGTTACGGAGCTCACAGCTGCGAGTCCGCCGCCGCACAAGACGTATGACGTCACCGAAAGAAAGTTTAAGGTGAGTGGCCTTTGTCCCGCAGTTTGCCGTTGGTTTCTCTTTCTTCTTTTCAGCCTTCGTAGATAGTTAGTACACAGCTGGATATAGGCCTCCCCTAATCGACGCCACTCAACGACGCTCACTAGGTACTATCAAAAGTGGAAAGCTGGTTTACTTCCGTCACATATTATTGAGAAACGAGAAGTACGAACTGTTAGGACAAAGTATAACATAGGTACACACAGCATACCACGTAAAAAATGTTGGGAGATGAAGAACCTTCTGGCTGCCTCCGCCTGTGGTGCAATAAAAGCACCCGGTCACTATTCCAATCGGCGTTTCCAAAGTACAAGTGGCTTAAATGATCCAATACACGCAAGACAAAGGGGGTTTGTGATCGCTTGTGACCACCCTTACCGTCTCTGAACAGCTATAACAACTGTTATCTATGGATAACAACCGTTACCGACGGCTTAATGTGCCTTTCGAATCGCGGCACGACGAACGAGCCAGGCATGCAGGTCTCCTCACGATAATTCCCTTCATTGCTCAGCCCGATTTATTCCTATTTTTTGTATCCTAGTGGTTCCGCTTGCGAAGAAAGGGTTCTAGGTACGATTTCCAGCCGGGACGGACATTTATCTAACGTACAAATGGTTCTTTTACAGTTTTGGTTGTTTGTGATTTCTATCTGTATTGTCCATAGCACTCACGTCGCAGGGAATCCGAGTGTGAGGCTATGAGTGTGAAGCGTTATTTATATATTTATTTATTTTCTTTCAGTGTGAATCGTGCAGCGCTGAGTTCAAAACATCAAGCGCGCGAAAATGGCACGCGCGCACAGTACACAATGCACGCGCGCCGCTCCGACGTTCACCCCGGACCGCAACAAACACCACGAGCTGATACGACTTATCTACTAAAATACCCTGTGCTGTTTGTGAAGTGTATAAGTGACGGATGTATTAAGATGTATGCGTGGAGTCGGTGATCCTAGACCGCACTGTTATTAACGCCCAGCATTTCAAACTTATTCCACGTCACCATACCTATTAGATTTTCAAGACAAAAAAAATTCTGACTATTATAAGGTATTCTATTTTTTAAAAACCGCCATAGATGAATCCGTTTTTAGCATTAGATAAATGGAACAAATCAAACATGGTGTGTTAAAATGTTGGCGTAGACAGACACCGGCGTACATCACAAGACTTACAGGGAAGGCAAAGGCATAGACAACAACACACGATCATAGACATCCATGACCCAAAAACCGTTTATCACATAAATGAAAGCTACAGCTGGGAATCAAACTCAGGTCCCATCACTTTGCAGGCAGGATTAATGCTAACAAAGCTATAGGCCATAGAGGCCTTAGTTAATCTCGTTGTAATACATTTATATATCGTTAAATTAATAAAAAAAACATACATATACTTATACCCATATTATCTGTATAAATTACTTTTGTGATTTACAATATAAAAGATACAAGATTTGTTAAACATCTACCATATTTTGTAATGTGGCAAATTGAAAGGTTGTATACTTTTGTACAAATAAATGTTAACTTAATCATATTTTCTGTTTTATTCTTACTTCAATCTGCGCCCATAAAAATTATAAATACATCTTTGTTATATTTTCAAATATTGTTATATTTGCAAATAAATTATTTCCATTTTCAAATTTAAGTTTACGCTTTTCATTACTACATAGCCATTGTAGATCAAGAACCCGTGAACCATAGACGTTCGTCGTTTTGTAAATGCTGAAAGTTTGCCAGCGCATTCTCCCCACTCCGATTCTTCCAACCACAGAATAGTTACTATTTCGTGCTTTCAACACAGGTAAGAACGATGAGCAAATTGAAATTTGGACTAGGAGTCTTCGGTAGGTATTAAAAGTGCGAAATCGGCGGTCTAAATTTGTCAAGTAACAATGTGTGATTATTTCGTACTACCTTCACAATAGGTGTCATTATAAAAAGTTACGCCTATCTAGACACTTAACATCGTGGCTAGCCGTCGCTAGATATCCTTCTTCTTCCTTTCTTCGATCCTTAACATTCCGGAAAAATATTTGCGTTATAGCATAAAAGCCGATTATATTTTATCTAGTGAGAGGTGGCACCTCGCGCATTTTCGGTGTGTGTATCTTCTCTCTTCTTTATTCATCGAAACATGTATATGTAATTCTACAAATTAATTGTTTAAATTTAATTCAAATGACTTGCAGCAAAATCTTGATAGGCAACTTCATGGGCCCATTTTTTATTATTTATTATTATCGATAAAAATTATATTTCTTTCAAAAAGCAGATGTACGTAGAAGATCTTAGGGTATAAAAGATGACACTATATCGAGGGTTAAAACTAAAAAAAACAATAAGTATATAATATTTTACATACTTATTGTTTTAAGATCCTCCCTGGTAAGTTTAAAATAAAACTATGTTTAGGGCAGTGAGTTGTAATTACTACGTATAGAGAAACTATGCCAAACAAAAATCCTATCGCATTTTGATGACAAGGGGGGCGGCCTGCGCGGGGTAGCGCGGCTTAAGTTCTG
>DWOC01000092.1:0-10900 GCA_018250775.1 Helias cama
CAAGTTACGAAAGGCAATATAATATTTGAATAATCAATAGAACAATTTAAAGATGATTTAGTATTAAATTGAGGCGATGTGGTTTTTGCACATCATGCTACTGTACTTAAAACGGAGCGTCTAATACGTAACGTGTGCCAACGTTGGCGACTCAGGTTAAGGGTGCAAGTCTACATGAACCATGTTTCGACGATTGTTTTCGTTGCATTTCCTGTGTCGATGTTTTCAGCTTATAAGACGTTCAAATTCTCACGCTATTTAAATGAGCTAGCTGTTCTTAATTAGTAAAACAGTTTGTTTGTTTTGAATTTTGGTTACTGGCTAAAATTGCTTATATACCCTATGCTATCCACGTATCCTATATGAAGCATTGGTGACTCAATACCTTCGGCCTCTTATCCTGCAGTTCCAGGTACAAGCCCAATTGGACGTAACAATAACTTCTAAGTTATGTGTATTTTAAGTATTATAATTGCAACCACACGGTGTATCTGTGAGGTAATTTTACTTGAGTAAACCTCTGAGAGTTCTCCATAATTATTTCAAAAAGAGCTCTTTTGTGAAGTCGACCAACTCGCATGTGGCCAACATGGTGAACTATATCCTTGTCATTCTGACGGGAGACATATGTAGTGCGTCACTGAAATCACTAATGCGTTGCAAATGGATGAATGGGTATGCAAGGTCCACAATAAGAGGCTGTTGGCCAGGGTCTCCAACAAGGTGTACCGGTATCGATCGATAACAACCGGGACTTACATATGAATATTATAAGACAACAGCGTAAAAGACGAGTTTATCATCGAAACGAAGCCAATTCGTAGGAAAGCATACTAGCGCGTCTTAAACAGACTTAGTTGTTTACGTTCTACGTGTTGCTAGAGCGGCTTTAATTTCCATATTAACCGTGTTTTGTAATGTTTATTAATTTTCATTTATTTGGCTATTCAGTCAACACATGTATCATTGTTACAGTCAATGATTCTAAGAAAATTTAACGTTTTATAAACATGCTACTTTCCAACTACCTACTCCTTAATTTGTTTAAAAGAGTTCTTCTTCCTGTTTCAGGCCTCCAACAATATAATTTAATCCATCTTGAAGATATGTTTCATTCAAAATGGTATCCCTTGTTGCACCCCTCTACGGGTTGAACTACAATATAATAATAATTACGTTTTTATTTATATGTGTTATAGTTTTTGTACAAAGTTTGAAGAACATTTATTGAAGGAATAAAATGTTTCATACAAACTTCACCCCCTACATCATCACTTTAGAGGATGAATCTTGATGATGTATGAACCCTTTGCAGACAGCGTTGCTACCAACTGGGCTGCAGGGCCATTAAAAACATGGTATAACCTCCCAAAGTAGTTTTATGAGGAAGATGCAATAATACAGTTAGTCGCAAGGGTCACTCCTACGCTCGCTTTAAGTCAAATTAATTGGCTTTATGGCGCCGAGTCGCCTACACGAACCAACACAGATCAAATAACATCATTGTGCAGCAAATCATGCGAACATTGCACTACCCAAGATTTTTAGAATTTTTTTCAACATAAAAGTAGCAAAGGACCTTGCTGGGGCTGGGTTTAATGATCAATGAATCCTTTGGAAAACCTTCTCGAAGCAACTAAGCAGTGTCGGAGGTTGCTAACGGAGGTTTTGTCACTTCTAAGTGCATAGGAAAAGTCAAAAATTAGTACGTAGTAATATTAATCCGGCCGAATTTATGATACCTATTAACCATTAACCTTTAATTAACCAATGAAACATAATTTATGATTTAGTCAGTCAATTGACTACAAAACATCGTGATACCGTATGGACACTCCCAGCTTGAAAGACGACTGAGATAGACTGCTACGACGTTCTCCTTTTCCGAGATGAATAGACTAATCTAGGTTATCTAATTAGCACGAATTGACTCTTGATAATGTTATAAACAGACGGACAGCAGGTACTGTAATAAATACCTTATTATCTCTAGTTGTCTCCATGGCGTTAGGTGCAACATTGTATCAGACGTCAGGCGTTGGGAGTTTATAATCTTTGGTTATAAATCTACTTCATTGACACACGGAACATGAAATCAGAGCTTTTAGTACGGTCTACACAAACACCATTATGTTCGAAGTAGAGTAAAATTCCTTTTATATTAAAATAAGTGTTCCATGCAAAAATAGTATTATGCAATACAAAATTATATTTTTTACGAAACTCACGAATCATTCAACAATACAAAAGTATCATCATATTCCAACCAAAATCCACAAAACATAAAAATTGATAACATCGATTAAGGAACTGTTCACTAAATTTCGTACAGTAGTTTTGAAGAATACAAAAACAGACGCTTGAAGGCATTTTCGTGGCTATTTCATGTGTATTTTACCGCCGAAGGTGGTGAATTTTGGAAAGCCCTTTCTTATCGGGTTAAACGCTATACAAGGAATAAAGCATCTAAGTTAAGAGTTTCTATGATCAGCGGTTTACGCTGTGGGTTGAGCCGTCAGTCATTCAAGACAAAGGATTTTATAAATTGTATAATAAATACATACATGCACAGAAGTCATAGCATACAGATGACATTATCAGATAGTTTTCTCGTACTTACTCGGTGTCACGTTCAATGCACACTGGCAGCGTGTAGGCGTTAGAAAGCCAAGCCCTAAATCTATTCCATTGGCACGTGTCGCGATAGGAGACGATAAAGTTTGTTTTATACTACTAGGTTTTATATTTATACCCTTTCTCCTTAGCCTGTGAAGCAGGTAAATTCTTGTTTTCAAATCATTTTTTGAGTAAACGTAAGAATAGTTGAAAGTTTTGAATGCCACAATAAGTCTAAGTCTAGCGGGGACTAAGATAATCGTCCCAAAATGAGTTGTCGGAGCATTGCTTTATGAGTTAAAATGGTTTCCGTTTTTACAATTTACGTACGGAACCCTTAAATTATCCAGATTTATCTATTAGTGTGATCAGATGACCCAAATAATATACTATAAGCGACATTGCAGTAGGCGTTTAAAAGCTTTACAAATCAGCGATCGACATGTACAGTCGCGATCACAGCAATATGTTTTGTTCCGTTTATTTCGTGTTATGAATATGAAGTGTAGCAACGATGTTTCTATTGTTAAGAGCTCAGAACAAAAGAAAATAATGAGTATCATTCTCTTCTAATCAGTTTTAAACTTTGATTGCAATATTGCAATAGCAATATTTATTTAGGTCGGTCATGTTGTCTGGTTAGGTCTAATCTATCATGGCTTTAAAATGAAAACATAGTTTTTCCGTCTTCTACATAGATGCAGATGCAGTGCATGATATATGATTTGAATCTAGATCATATGTTTTATCTGACAGATAAGTATGCAAGGATTTATCGCCATATGATGAAACTGAATAACCGTAAGGTGACTCCGTAGACACCCTGACAAGGAATGTAAGACGCCTCCTGCAAAGCCAGTATATTCTTTATCCTTAAATCCTATACCTATTCGGTTCCTTTTGATAAATAAGCTTGTTATAGCAAAAGTCATTCAAACAAAATTAAGTAAACCCAATTTTGCTGGAAAGCGAGCTATATATAGCCTTCAGCAAAATTACCGACAATGACGTCAACTGCTCATAAAATTAAACGTCAATTACTGCAATGAGGAAGCACCTAACAGCTGCTCTGTCAACACAAATGTTTCATGAAAAACAAAAATAAAAACTGCTTCTAAACGACGGTATTTACACTAAACGTCACAACACGGTGCGTTTTTCGATATATGAAATATGTTTCTTTGATATTCGATATAGGGGAATCACCGCGCACATAATTGGTACCAAAATAGAAGCCCGTAGAAATACCACCTGGAGTCGGAACGGAGGGACTGATGTGCGATTATCTGTGTCAATGATGCATTTAAAACTATTTTAGATGGATCCGCAATATGCTGACTCTGATGAAACCAAAGCAGCGTCAGGAAATATGTTTCAAACTTAAAACATTAGGTAACCTGAGCAACGGGGAGATTGGAGAGATTTGTCGTACAATTCAGCGCGCATCTACATTTCCTCTGAGGACACTCTACTTAACTTACCTGTAACTTGACTAGGACCATTATTACTAACTTGTGTCACTAATGGGTATTGTATGCACTGTTTATATTACCAATTTTTACATATAAATACTCTCCTGCATAGATATAGAAATATGATTGTTATTGTGAAATTTATACCAAGCACTGTAGGGAGCATATGTAAAAAATGTATGTCCTATTATATATGTTGTACTCCAAACTTGCTGTTAGTATACACATTTCCACCAACATATTGGGTTACAATTGTAGTTTCACACTTAGATATATTCTTTATTAGTTATAAAAATGGTATACTAAATTACTTATCTCATAGTATTAGTTTAACTTACCTTCATAATTTACTACACTATATTATAGTTTATATATATTATTTAAACCATAATACTAAAATATTCAAAGCAACTTTACTACTGGTTACAGATAGTTGTATATATACTCTCTTAAATAAACAGAACTATGTATTTCATATATATAATAACTTACTTTATCAACAAATACTACTCTATTATCAATTATATTATTTCCTCCATAATCTTAATGTAATTAAAGCAACTATAAAATTTGTTAGGCAACTGATGTGGCATAGTGGTCTCAAAGGTATCATCTGTTTTAAAATTCGATAGTCAATTATTACAAAAAGACATTGATAATACCCACATCATCCCAAGTGAATATGTGCACATTCCGGAAACTTGTCGCTTAAAACTTGGGGACTTGAGTACACAGTTCACGATTATTACACAAAACATTAGAAGCATATACAAAAATTTTGACAATTTTACAGTTTTCTTATCAAGATTGGGTTTCATGCCGGACCTTATTATCTTAACGGAATGTTGGCTAAAGGAAAATTCTAGACCCTTTGAACTGGAACAGTATGGAACACAGTTTTCTTTAAACTATATCAACCAAAACGATGGTATAACAATCTACAGTAGATTAGGGCTAAATGTTCGAGTTACTGAGCCATCTTTTCAAGAAGCTAATTGCTTAGAAATAACAATAGGAGATGATTTGACTGTTATTGCTATTTATAGATCACCATCTTTTCACAATATTAATAACTTTTTGCTGTCTCTTGAAGGAGTGCTCAAAAGACAGACTCGGAAAACCACAATATTAACAGGAGACTTTAATATTGATATTAAGGACGGACCGACTGACCCAAAAGCTTTAAAATACTTAGAACTAGTTATGCACTACGGATTTGTAGCAGGTCACCAATTTGGTACTCGATATAATGCGTCCTTGGACCACGCAATGATCAAATCAGGCTCTTTTATTAAAGTTTTAGTTTGTGCCTCTAACATAACTGACCATGATTCATTGATTATAGCGATAGAGGAAAAGAACACTTTTTCCATTGGGATAGAGGAACCTAACATTAAAAGAAAAATTAACTACACAAAATTAGCAAATTCAATAGACAAAATTGACTGGTCACCACTTTACGAATGCCAGGATACCACTGGTGCTATTAAATTATTTTCTGAAACTATCACAAAGGAAATGTTAGATAACACAACATACACAAAATTACAGAACTCAAAAACTATTCGTAGAGAATGGATAACGCCTGGGCTTATAGATAGTATTAGAAAGAGGGATGCATTGCACTATTTAGCTAGGAAATACAAGGATGATGAGGCCCTACAATCAGATTATAAAAGGTATAGAAATACATGTAATAATTTACTCCAAACACTAAAAGACGAGTATGATTGTAAACAGCTTCATGAAAGCAAGGGAAACAGCAGGCTTATGTGGAAAAATATCAAACAAATATGTAACATTAAATACTCAAAACCTACCAATACTGAGTTGCTTAATAATTCCTCAAATCCTCATAAGTCGTTAACCAAGGTTAGCCAATACTTTAGTAAGGTGGGTTCTGATCTTGCGAAATCCACCCTCTTAAAGATAGGGAAAACAGAAGAGCAACTTGCTGAAGAAGTTAAAATTTCTAACTCTCCACAAAATTCTTTCTTTATGGGGCCTACAGATGTAAGTGAAATCACTATGATTATTAATAGCTTAAAGTCGAACTGTGCAGGAGGTTGGGACAAGATTAACAATTCCATCTTAAAAAATTCAATTTCTACACTAGCTAAACCAATCAGTTTTATATGTAATCTTAGTTTTGACACTGGTATTGTCCCCAATGAATTAAAATTAGCTTGCGTTCATCCAGTGCACAAAGAAGGTGATGCAAAAGAGCCATCCAATTATCGACCTATATCACTCTTAACATCTATTTCTAAAATTCTTGAAAAAATTGTCAACAGAAGACTACTTAGGTTTCTGGAAAAAGAAAACTTGTTAGCAATTAATCAATTTGGTTTTAGACCTAACAAATGCACTGAAGATGCTGTCTCGCTCATGACGGAGACAATAGTTTCACAACTTGACGTAGGAAAAAAGTCTGTAGGCATATTTTTAGATCTCGCAAAGGCCTTTGACACGGTGTCTCACAAAATACTAATTAAAAAACTCGAGTGCCTTGGTATTCGTGGTACAGCTTTAAAATGGTTCAGGTCTTACCTATCTGATAGACAGCAAAAAGTGTGTGTGTCCAAATACGAAAGTGACCCCACACCAATCACTTATGGTGTGCCGCAAGGCAGTGTCCTTGGGCCAACGCTATTCTTAATGTACATTAATGACATTTACCAATTAGCAATACCAAACTCAACAACAATCTCTTACGCGGATGATACCGCTATAATTCTATCTGGTGATACTTGGGCAGATGTTAAAAATAATGCTCAAAGCGCTATGTTTTCAATATCACAGTGGATGAAAAATAATCTGCTTACCCTAAATGTCAAAAAAACTAAATTTATCTGTTTCTCTATCTCAAAAAATAAAGCATCTGCTCCAAAAGAATTCTGTATAAAATTACATGAATGTAACAGCACCTTAAATATTGACTGTCAATGCCTAGACATCCAAAGAACCGAAAATATTAAGTACTTAGGTGTGATTATTGATGAGCACCTCAATTGGAAAAAACATATTGAACTCCTATCAGGCAGATTAAGGAAACTTGTATATGTTTTCAGAAGACTCCGTAGAATTGCAGATATTTCACTTATAAAATTAGTATATACTGCCCTATGTCAAAGTATCATAAGCTACTGTATAGTAAGCTGGGGTGCAGCTTGTAGCACTTACCTTCTGCAACTTGAACGGGCACAGCGAAGTGTACTTAAGGTTGCCCTGAATAGACCACTACGCTACTCAACAGATAACCTTTATTCGGAAATAGATGTTCTAAGAGTGAGACAGTTGTTCATACTAGCACTTGTGCTAAAATTTCACAAAAATGCTATTACATCAGTCAAAACGTCCACAAAGCCCCAAAGGAGGACAAAATGGCCACTTAAAAGAGTTAAGAAGGCTTTCTCTCATAGATCCTATAGCTATCTTAGTCCTCTTGTATATGATAAAGTAAATCTTAATTTAGACATACTGTGTTGCACACGCTACATTTGTAGGAATAAAGTTACTAGTTGGCTTACAAAATTTAACTATTTAGAAACAGAGGGAATCATCAAAAGTCCATTAAATTAGGTGATAAAATATAATTTAATGTAACTTCAATAAACTATTACTACATATTTATTTTACTTTTATATTCTAATATATTGCATTTATGCATTTATGTCCACACAACTTTTCATCTAAAGTCTTGTCATATAACTCAAGTAATATACTTACTATCTTTGTATAATTTGGTTTGGTTGATCAGAAACAAGACTGTATTTTGTACTTTTAATATCTACCTTGTATTAGTTTTAAGTATGTTTAGCAACTTATATCATTACTCATACGTGAGGGTGAATCCTAGTTTCCCACGACACAGGGAATCCTAGTGTGGGAGCTAGAGACATCTAAGAGCTGTATATTTTGGTTACAAATAAATCATTTTTCATTTTTTTCATTTTCATTTTCATTTTTTTCAATTTTGACCCATTTCTTATTACACCTATATAATTTACCCATTTGAGAAGCTGTCGTTTGATTGCTTTTGTTTTACAACAATAGTTAATTGTATATCGGGATCAATGGCCACGCGTCCTTAGATTTTACCAATTGAGCTGTGGCGCTCCAAAAAGACTGGAGTCCAAGTGGCTATGAGTAGGTTTCGCTCACAAAGCCGTGGTGTTCAAAGGGAGTGGTGCTGAAGTGGCATTTAACTAACTAGGGCTATCCTGTGAAACGCTCTGGTTAATGTGCTGTAAGCTTTGTGGTGTCGTGGGTTCCATTCCCAGAGGAGTAGATATGACTGGTGAGTTATAATTTCTGTTTCTAATCAAAGTGTACATGATCTTATCGTATGTGGTAAGTACAGTGCAAATCCTTATCTGTGACTGTTACTATGAAACGTTTTTTTAATGGCGAGTATTATCGCTTCTCGTCGATACTACAACCTGAGCAGCAATCACAGTATTTCATACATCCCCAACGTCTTAAATATCCGAAAGACTATATTAAGTACTGACTCGCTACCGAACTATTTCGAGACCCATATTTAACGCCAATTGACTCTACGTGATGGATGTCAGACTCAGGGATTCTTTGACTCCGCAGTAAAATAAAATAGGAAACAAATACTAAGTATCTGAGGTCAAAAACAAGCATGTTGCTCATGAGGACTAAGAATCCCCGGCAACCAGATCTTCCCGGGCGAATCACTAATCTTCCCGGGCGCGGAAATAAGCGCAAAATTAATCAGTGCGGTGGGATACATTTGCGTTCCCGTGCTTCGCCGTGTGTTATCGAGATATAAGTAATTAAACCTTGTCCGAGGCTCTACGTCTGGTTTTCGACGGCACGGATTGGTCTCTAGACCGTATCTTTGCCAACACCTTCCCATGTCTGAGGAAGAGATCCGTGCCCAACACTAGGGTTCACTACACAGAAGGGTGGTAGGTAGCAACGAAGTGGTAACAATCCAAAACGGGTTATTTCTGCGATAATCACGCCTCCCCTACAAAGAAATGCTTTTAATATTATTAAGTACTGACTCGTTGCCGATCTATTTCGAGACGCATATTTAACGCCAATTGACTGTACGTGATGGGTGTCAGGCTTGGGGGCTCTTTGACCCCGCAGCTGCGACTGCGCCTTTTAAAATCTAAGTTAATGCATAAGTGCCTTAACGTAACGTCTTCCTTAAAGAGTAGGGTTCGAGGGTTTAATACGATATATTCAGCTTGTTTATTTGTAGTATAATCAAGAATGAGATAGCGTTAATAGTCCGGTGAATAGGGGTTATATGTTAGTACCATTAATCGAGAGATGTTAAGTTTAAAACCTAGCTAAATACAGAACTGAGTTTTGTGCGCTTTAAAAATGTATTATGAATTGCCTGACAATTCTTTTGATAGTTCTCAAAGGCATGTGATCCCGCAATTGGCCAGCTTGATGGACTAAGCCTGTAGTATCCTTCTCGTTCTGAGATTACACCAACCAACAGTGGTAGGGCGGAGACAACACACTGAGTATTTATGATTATTTTTTAGGTAGTCTCGACAACTACTAGTTTTAAGATACTTCCTATATACTTTACTAGGTTTTCGTCTAGATATGTGAAACACATTATTTCAGGATATTTTATAGCAAAATTTATTAAACACGGGTCGTACCTACGGTCCGTTGAAAAATTATCTTATGGGCCGTCAAAGCTCAGTAGGACAAACCAAACGGCAAAGAATAATCAAATTAAATCAATCAAATTTCATCGCAATCGGTGGTTTAAAATAAACAGACAGACAGACTTACTTTCGCATTTATAAGCATGGATTTCTCTCGTACAAGCCACCTGAAAGCAAGAGACTGATGAACCGTAAAAGACTTCGAAATTCAATTTGTAGAGTCAACTAGGAAATCATTATTTCGGAGATATGCTTTTTTTGTCATTTTGTACTAGACAATCATTATTGAAATATAGTAACCGTCACTTACTAACCGATTAAGAACATCTTTTTTTTTGGACGGATATGCTTGCTATATGGTCTTATTTTATTACACGGTTGGATCAGAACAGATTTGTGAGCCAAAATTAAGTGCATCGCAAAATGCGAATACCGCAAGGCTCAGTAATTAAACAACAATTTGTCGCTTAACTGTTAATAAAATGGAGGGTGACTGGTTTGCGGGTTCGCGGCGGGGACGGCGTGGGAGCGCCGCGCCACCGCAGCGCAAACGTTCCTCCACCACAGGTGCATTCCACTCACTACCTTTGTAGGTTTGGTTTCGTGTAATTATAAATATTTGAAAGGTAAGGTAACTTTAAGATTTATAAATTTGTGGTATTTGATTTTAATAATTTTTATTGTCATTTTAGTTTAATGTTCTTCAAATAATTATTGTGCATTCATAATCCCCAATACACATTGAAATATGACGAATTATATTTAAAGAAATAATTGATCAACTTTCTCTTCGAACCTGTCGTTTTACACATAATAAGACAGGTATATTAGGTTACATTACTAATTATTAAACATTCTACAACAATTATTTTACACTCAAAATATATGTTAAACCATACTGAGAATTTTAAAACTAAAATTGTATACAAACGTTATTCGTTGTTTAAACATAAGAGGCATGGTTCAATTAGAGGCCTATATCAATGACAAAAAAACAATTGGATTGTACTAATCTAGTCACTGAGTGCAGTGACTACTAATCTAGTCACTGAGTGCAGTGACTAGATTAGTACTTGGCTTATTACGTCTAACGTGGGCCAAAGTGGAAGGTAAGTTCAGTTTCGGTCGAGTGGCCGGGAATGT
>DWOC01000093.1:0-10860 GCA_018250775.1 Helias cama
TGAGGTAGGTATAACTTGCCTGATAATGTGTCTTATTTTGTTAGCTTTATTATAAAATACGTATATTTGTAACCACAGAATGTGACTAGCAGGGAAGCTCCACTGATGGACTTGCATGGACGGCGCCATGACTACCTCCGTATCTCATTAACAGAAAGGTGTAATTTACGATGTAAGAACCTTTATTAAGCTCATTGTTATTGATTACTATAGTATCTGTGCTGGATTGATGATGCAATGTTATATTTCTTATGACACATTTAGTACTCTAAGATATACAACTTCATTTTTTTTCAAAAACTTTACAATATTATAACCTGCATACAATAGAGATCCTATCGGACGGCGAAGAGGTATGTGGGTGCGTGTATTATTAGTACATGCAGTACTTATTAGTACTCATGAGTAACCACGCAACAATATTTTGTTGCCTCAACAAAATATCTCAAATAAATCTCTCCAGCCAGCTACCGTACCATAGCTCTACGACAGGAGTAAAAATGTGAAGAAGTCCCAGCAAGAACATGCATTACTTAGAGTTAAAAAAGATTTTGAATTTGAAATATTCATAAATGTGTATTCGATTAAAAACACACAAACATACGAAACAATGAATACGTGACCTTTAAATCCAGTCGCCATTTTAAATCTGATAGGTCAGCAAATAAAACGACTTGTATTCTGTGCGGCAAATGGCGCCCACTAATACGAACGACGTATTACCTAAGTACGTAGTTTAACTTGCCAATCGCTTTTGGTCACGTAGGATTTTATTGGTTCAAGCCGTAACAGGTTGATGTTTAGAGATAATGTTCGTTGCTAAATTTGTGTAATACACAATGGTATTTATTATTTCAAGGCGTATGTAATATGTTTTTCAAGGAGTATGACTTATTTGCTGCGTAGCATCGGAACTACAACTACTTAAAGGGGATGCAGTGTTACAATTGCACCTCTGAAGGGCCGCCCTCCGACTAGGTGGACTAGGTGGACCCAGGACTCGGCGGAGAAGCGACGATTAGAGCAGGCCTATGTCCGGCAGTCGACTGCAAAGGGCTGCTAAGAAGAAGAATATATAATACGCCCTTAAGTATTGTAAGATTATTACATCAACTTAAAATTTAGACCTTGCAAATAATTTTTCTTTGCCTAAGAGCATTGAGATATTATGTACAAAATTACTATGATTATATAATATGTATGATATATTATACACTTAAAATGGGTATTTTCTTTTTAATACATGAAAATGTTCTACATAAAACGGTTAAAATTGATTCTAACGTTGCGGAGGTTACTTGATTATAATAATGACAAGAATGTATGTGTTTGAATTTGTATTGTTGCCATCGAAAACCTTTAAGAAAACGTTATTAGCCATGTAATTAGGCACGACAGATATGAAATAAACTGATATTGTATGATTTTCGGGAGCTGTTATAAGAGTATAGCAATCCTTATTTTCATCCTCATGTGCTGGGGTTTCGTAACTGAATTGTATTCTACCCTGTGTACCTGTGTAGTTTCTTCCACAAAAACCTAAGTAAACCACTTCAAATTCGACTCCCCTATGATTCTTAGTAGTATCGTGCGGTGAAGTTACTAAATTAATACTGATGCTTCCCTGTACGTAATAATCGGCAGATTTTATGGATCCACACAATTCGAAAGAAACTGGAAACCTGAGTGTATCTTCATAAAAATATGCATGCGTGAAAAAGTCGCTTCTATAGTCACCCATAATAAAATTTGGTCCCAGCGTCATATTATGCGGTTTATAATTACCAATTATAAGAAGTCTATCTTTATCACAACGTCCTTCAGAATTACTTTCAAGATCTAAATTGTGAACAGTAACTTGAACTGTATTATACGGTTCCGAACTTGTATCTAAATCATAAGAACAATGTAATCCACGTGGAATTGATCCAATTTCGTAACCAGGGGATGTCCATCGATATGTTTTGTGAGTAACTGATATAGTGGAGTGTCCACAGTTAGATCTTTGTATGGTCAGCAACGCTTTAAATCCTGAACTATTTATTTCTCCATCAGTTGAAAGTCTTATAGCTAACAAATTACGTGAGGAAATTAATAATGGTGGCTTTGTATGTCCACAATATCTACCTATAAGTAAACTATTTGGGTTTAGCCCATCTCGTAATTCTACAACGTCACAATCACAGTTATTGAAACCTATTGCGGTTTGATTAACATTTTCACATGGTGCTATATGAAAAGACTCGAATTCTACCTGTATTACATAGTCAATTGGTGCTCTTACTTCCCAATGGCAATCTAAGAAGTTTTCGTAAAGTACATTAGCGCCTATAATAGGTGATTTTATTATTTGACTATCCCCTAATGTTAAATTAACAAATCCACCACAGCCGACTGAAGTGGAATACGCGAAGAACACAGCTACTTCAAAACCTTTGTAATTTAAACTGCTATCACTAACGAATTGCAATGTAGCCATATTACTGTTACTTCTTAAGGTATATGTTGAATTGATGAAACCACACAATAATGCTATTCTTTTGTTTGGATCAATGACTTGTCCATCGAAAATTCCAACATAATCATTGTAACAATCTCCATAATTTTCCAGCTCCATTTGTAAAACCTTAAATATTACTATTTTATTTATAGGAGCTTCAATAATCCACGAACAGTTCATATTATTATCATAAGAATCCAGGGCCCCTGGTGTTATTATTGTAGGTTTTTTTACCATTCCACCACAACTATAAATAGAATAAGACAATTTAAAACCTCTCCTTTGAGTATAAAGGTCCGTCTTTACAATTATTGTAATATCATTGAAATTATGCAGTGGTTTTGGCAGTTCATTAGCACAATACGTTTCAGAAATGTAGTTAGCTTTTCCACTGCCAATTATTGTAACGTTATCATAAAGACACTCCGGATAAGTACCTTCAAACTCAAAGTCTTTGAATTTTAAAAGTAAGGATTGATCAGATCCTGATATTTCATAAACACAGTTTAGGGATGGAACATATTGATTGGGATAACCGGGACTATATATAAATTGTTCGGTGTTCTTGGCCAAAAATTTGCCGCCACATATAGCATTCCATTCAACCCTGAAACCATCCAAATTTGTAGAATCATCGGTGTGTAACATAACTTTCATTTTGTTATTTGTCGAGTTAAGTGCGTTTGGTATCTGGCGTCCACATACTTTGGCCATTTCCGAGTATTTATCATCTTTCCAATCATAAATTACCAAAAAATCTTTAGAGCAGTTTACGCTAGTTTCTATCGCAAATCGATCTATAAATTGCAAAGATATTCTATAGCCTAAATCACCTTGAATTTCCCACGTACATTCTAAATTATTAGGATATCCTTTTGGATAATTAGGCGAAGCAAAGACGCGATCATGCATTGTAAGAAAACCGCCGCATTGATCACTGACAGTTCTAACATTTACTTTTAAATTAGTAACATTGTTTGCTTTTGAATGGTATTCTATACGCGTATACATAAAAGAGGTGCTAAGTGGGTTTTCGGGCATTTTATCTTTACAGTAATCTCCTATTGTTACGGCAAATTGGTCTAAACCTTGGTAAATTTGCAAGTATTCATCTTCACATCCTAACACAAACGAACCTTCCATTTTAATTTCCAAACGAATCCCAGCAGGTGTAACAAGAATCCAGCCACAATCTAAACTATCGGTGTTATTATCTTTAATGTTGAAAATGTTTTTAACATCTTGCTCCACACGTACAACGCCGCCACAAGGTTGTCGACGCCACTCCAAATTAAAATTAAGTCCAAAACTATTTTTTTGCATTGCTTTTATAACTATAGGTATCAAGGGCAGTCTATAGGATAAGTTAGTTTTTTGACCACACAGCATTTTTGTAAAAGTTATTTCACTATTAGTAGCCTTTAAAGATAATACTGAGTCAGATATTCTACATAAGTTACTTGTCGATGTTGAGTTTATGTTTAAATTGATGTATATCGATCTATACACATTAGAAATAGTATTATTTTCTGTCTCACCCGTGCCCAAGTCCCATTCGCAGGTATATGGTCTTTCAAGATCCGGTGATTCTAGTTTTCCAGTTAATCCATTTAGTTGGCCACCACATAATGCCTCTTCGTTTGAACTAAACTTCGCCTTGAAGCGATGAAGAACTCCTTGTGTTGTTACAAATATGTTGAATGCCATATTGTTTCCTGTAGATTCAATGAATTGCGGTATGGTTGACATATCGGCTCCAGGAAAACGTAGTATACGGGTGCGAAAATTAATGTCGTTATAAAAACTTATATCTTGATGGTTTGAATCAATATCGATAAGTTCTAAACGCACTCGACGTTTCTTATCTGGTATTCGAATTATCCATCGACAATATCGTAGTGAAGTTTTACGTGGATACCCTGGGGTTGTTAAGAAACCTTCGGATGTAGTAAAGACTCCACCGCAAGACGGCCTAGATGAATTAAATGTCAGTCGAAATCCTCTCGGATCAGACATAGAAAAGAACTCACTAGGTTTTCCAATTTTTAATGTTATTATCACTTCGTTTGAAAAAGATTCAATTAACTCGGAGTCAACATCATCAGTGTTTTCGACATCACATATAGTTTTTATTTTCGCAACGGAATTATTAGCTGGTATAGGTTCTTCAATAACAATTTTTGAATCACAGGGTGACTCAGATTCTCGCAGTTTTAGATCTTTAAAATGTATCATGATGACACGATTCGGAGAAGATATCACATGCCATTTACAGACTGTGCCATAAGGCAAATGAAGATTTGGGTAACTCGGAGACGTGATTTCACCTGAATTGGCGATTATTGTACCTCCACATAAATAAATAGAAATATTTGCTTTAAACCCGTCCCTTGGTTCCGCTAATTGAGTGACATATTTGATGTGTATGTAATTATTAGTGCTTTTAACAGTTTCTGGCTTTTCAGAGCAAAAACGTTTAGTGAACGGTGAAAGTTCAGACGTACCATCCCTGATCTCAATAAATTCTTTAGAACATGATTTATCTGAGTATAAATCAAAGCGATCTGTAAAATCTATTCTTAAAATTTCTCCCGGAGGTGCACTAAATTTCCAAACACATTCAGTGTAAGGAACCGGTGGTGACGGATAATTTGGAGATGAAATAATTTCCCAGTTGTGAAAGCGATCTAAGTTTGATGTAACGCCGCACTCAATATTCTGCTCTTCATAGTGCAATATAAAATTCTGGAATTTGCGCGAAAAAAAGTATTTGCTAAAGTATGTTATGTGGATGGCATTACCTGACGATATTATTTCATTTCTATTTTCATGCGCATATCCACAGTATTTTCCTATTAGTGGCGCTTCTATCGATTCACCATTACGTAGCAGAACATATATATTACATTCGTTTTCGCTGTTACTTATATTAAAGCGATCGAATTTCAACATTGCTTTCCGCCCAGGTCTCACCTTCACTGTCCAATCACACCTCTCGTTACGTTCTAAGCTACCTTTTTGCATAATCTCAAGCCAAGTCACTGTTAATGTTCCCGAATTTCTTGCTACAATCCCGCCGCATTGAGAGTATATTTGACCTTGAAACCCTTTATGACTCACGGACGTATCTGTTTTAAAAACTACTTTTAGGTAAGACTCTGAACTGGTAAAGTTATGATTATTTTCGAATACGCAAATATGTTCTTTTAATGTCGTCCATTGGATTAAATCGTTTGATGAATATACAGATATGTAATCTGCATAACACCCTGAAGTCTCTTCAATAGATATATCATTAAAAAGAAGTTTTAAATGTCGTCCGGGTTCAGATTTATATATCCATTCACAATGTAATTCATTTCCGTAACTCTCTGGGAAATTTGGTGAATGAAAAGTAACGGACCCACCGGGTAATATGACCTCAGTTATGTTTGAACCGCAATTAATTTTGTCTTTAGATTTGTTGTTTTCAATATCCCTATTAGATTTACTCCATTGTAAATGAAACAGAGATCCTGTATTTGAAGTTACCATAACTAATTTAATGAATGCTACATTTGAAGTAGTTTTTATAATCCTCGTCTGAAATTTGCTGTTTAATATTCCACACAGTTTATCAAGAACCGGAGCATCATCATCGTAGCCGTCATAAATAGCTAGATAACTATTACAATAATCATCATGTTGATGTATTTCTAAATTATCAACATTGATATTTAAAATACCAGAGCCACTGGTTATTATGCGCCAGCTGTAAATTCCCGAATCTTCATACGGATAAGGGTAAAGAGGAGATGCTATTTCCCCAGCATCTAAATCCGTAATATCATTACCATGCAGAAAACCGTAATGTGCAATAAAACCTCGTCCCACGATATCATTACTGCTGTGGAATTTGATATATAGCTTTCTAGCTGCGGTTGTATTTGAAGGCACATTACTACCACAGTATACACCTAATAATCGACCCCCTTGATGATCTTCACGAACCTCCAAATAGTCTTCATTACATCCATCAGAATACTCTAAATCAAATCTTTCGTATGTTATATATACTCTATTACCCGGAGATGTTTTTAGCAACCATTCACAATCTATGTTTATCGGATAAGAAAGAGGATAGTTTGGAGAAGCTATGTCACCTTCTTCTGAGGTTAAACTTCCACCACAGGCTGTTGAGAGCGATGAGTACGCCGCTGAAAAATAACCATCAATAATGTCCTCATGAGTACCTAATTGAATAGTCATTGCACTACCATGGCTTACTATCATAGGTGGAACTCTCCTTCCACAATATTCACCGATTAAAGGGGCACTGTCATCATTTCCATCAAATATTTTGAGGTAAGAACCTGGACAAACATTGTCATCACTCACAGTGCTTTTAGGTAATGAGAGATGTGTTATTGTAAGTTTAATTTTTTGATCTAATTTTGGCGCACTTATAGTCCAAGTGCAATTTTTAGTAGAATGACTACTGTATTTATCATTCTTTATGGTACCCTCATTGATAGCTTCAATAACAGCACCACAAATCATACTATAATTAGCTTTGAATCCCTTAGCTGTACCGTAATCATCTGTAATAAATTGAATTGCTACATTATTATTCTTCGTCACTATTTTAGTTATATTCGACTTTAACTTTGGACAAATACGATATGTGTAGTCTGACGTAATAATATTGCCACCATCATAAATATTTATAAAATCAGAACATTCTGTGTAGGAATCATCATCATATAAATCAAGTTCAATTATATTTAACTCGATACGATGATTTATAGGGACTGTTATAGACCAAATGCAATCTAAATTGTTATCGTAATTCTTTGGATAATTTTTTGAATAAATTAAACCCGAACGTGATTCAATTCTTCCACCACATTCAGCCAGAGAGGAATCAAACCACGACGAAAAATATGTATCACGTCGCGAAGATTTCTTAACAAATCTAACGAACATTATATTTCCTGTGGTGGAAATGGATGACAAACCTGTATGACATACTTTAGAAATAAGTGGTGAAGAAGCAGTTTGTCCATTGTATATTTCTATAGCATCCATAGAACAATTCGGGGATGCGGTCATAGCAAGGGCCGTTATCCTTAAATTAATATGTCTCCCTGCAGGAGCCTCAATTATCCATTCGCATTCCATTTCTCCTGAAATAATTGCATTGTTTTCTAATTTTAGAGTGCCATAACTTTTTTGAATAAATCCCCCACAGCCATATCTAACCCATTCTAAGCGAAACCCGGACTGAGACCAATAACCATTTGACACAAATTTAATTAGTAAAGAATTAGTTGTGCTCTGAATTCTATCCGGAATTATAGAACCACAATATTTTTTTGTTAAGTTCTTTTCTGCAGTTTCATTAATTTGTAAATAATCAGTATCACAATTACTAGCGAAGTGCAATCTTTGAGGGTAGAGAAAAGAGCTCCTAAATACGGGTGTGTAATGTGTATATCTTCTTGTAACGATATTTTTAGGTAAATTAAAGTTTGTAAATGTTATATTTATTTTACTTCCTTTTGGCACAGTTATATTCCAAAGACAATTTGCGTTCGTTGGATAGTTGTTAGGAAATCCAGGGCTTTCTATAACTCCATAAGAACCGGTAACAGTGTTATTGCATATAGTCTCATAGTTTAGAAGAAATCCTTTTGCTTCCAGCAGAAAATCCGAATGGAATTTTATGAATGCAAAATTATGCGTTGTTACAATATTATTAAGTTCCTGCGTCATGTAGCAGAACCTCCCTAAGCTATGAGAGGTTGAATCACGGCCATCGAATATTTCTATGTAATCATCACTGCAACGTATAGTTCGCTCTAATTCCAAATCTAAGAAAGTAATACGAATCCTCGACCCACTGTTTGTGACAATTTTGTAAAAACATTCAGAATTTTCATCATACTCTTGCGGATAATTCGGGGACGAAATAGTACCAGAACTACTTGTTAAAGTACCACCACAGCCAGTTAAATCGCCATGCCACACAATTTTAAATCCTTTTCCAGTAAGATAAAAGTCCGAATGGAAGTGTAAATATATGGAATTTGCTGTAGACACAATTTGTTTTTGCTTAAAGCTTCCACAATATTTGCCTATTAGTGGTGAGGTGAGCGAGGCTCCATTTCTAATTTCTAAGTAGTCGCCAAGATCACATTTATCCCGCAAAGGTCGCTCAAGATCAAAATTTGTAATATTAAGTAGTATTTGTTGCCCTACAGGCACTGTAATCGTCCAATTACAATCTCGATTGGGTTCATATGGCTGAGGCCATCCAGGTGAATATAAAGTACCATGACTTTTAACGAAAAGTCCGCCGCAATGAGCATTTTCGTCCAAAAATTGGTAAGAAAGTGAAAAGCCTGATCGGGTTACAGATATATCTGATACAAATTTAATCATTAAACGATTCGTTAGAACCGTTAGGGATGGAGGTAATGAGCTGCCGCAGTACGTTCCTAATGTAGTGTTTGTCATGTCACTATCCATTTCAATAAGCTGCACATAGTCTGCGTTACACGACATTAGATCTTCAAGTTCAAATCGATGCCAAGTTAACATTATATACATTCCTTCAGGTGCATTTAATATCCATGTACACATCTCATCACTTTTGTAATTTTCTCCTTCAGAAGGATGATTTATTGTACCCGAATTTTCTCGGTAAATACCCCCACATTTTGTGTCTACGGTAGTATAGTTCGCGTAGAAGCCAGTGCCTGACAAGCTCATGTCTGAGTTAAAACGAATATACATGTAATTAAATGAAGATGTTTGTACTGGTGGTGTACGTACTGATCCACAAAACCGTCCTAATAATGAAGCATTACGGTCTAATCCGTCTCTAATTTCAACATTATCATATTGGCAACCGAAAGCTTCACTATCTTCAATATCAAAATCTTGAAACGTTAGTACGATCGACCTGCCTGGTCTCGTTCTTATTACATATTCACAAACTTTGTTATTTGGATAACTGAAAGGGTAACCAGGTGATTTCAAAACGCCACTATCTCCAAAAATAATCATATGACATATGCTTTCATAAGACATCTTAAAGCCGCCTGAATTCATGCTATGATCGGTTTTAAATTGAATAAAGAGCATATTATTGGAAGATGTAAAAGATTTTGGATAAGTAACACCGCAAAATCTACCAACGAGAGGTGCATCTGATGATGGCCCATCATAAATCTTAAGGTAATCATATCTACATCTCGCTGATCTTTCTAGTTGGAAAGAGTTAAATATAATACGAATTTTAGTATTTGCGCCGGTTTTAATTTTATATTCACAAAATAAGTTATTCAAATACCTATCGTTATATGAGGGTGATACAATTTCACCTTTATCAGTAGTAAAAAATCCCCCACAGCCTGGCACACCGTCAATAGGAGCAAATGCTATTTGGAAACCTCTACCCCCTTTATGCGCATCAGAATGAAAGTGTATCAACATTTCCGAACTGGCGGATTGAATTGGAGCCGGTTGGGTTGTATTACAAAATTTGTCTATTAGTGGATCTGTGGTATGCTCTCCATCGTATATAGCTAAATAATCAAAGCTACAATTTTGGTGTGTTTCAATATCAAGTTCAAAGAAATGTAATTCGATTCTCTTACCAAGCCTGGTTGTCAGATGCCAATAGCAGTCGCGATTCTGTGGGTATGGTCCGGGGGATCCTGGAGAGCTGATTTGTCCATGACTTGTTGCATCTATTTCACCTCCGCAAAATGGTAAAACACTGATCCAATGTAAAGCAAAACCATCTTTAGCTACTGTCCGATCTGATCTAAACCAAAAATATAAATAATTATGGCTCGATAAAATATTTCCTCCCTTCGGGTAGTTATTTCCACAAAAACGACCGATAAGTTGACTAGCAGAACTTCTTCCATCGTGTATTTGTAAAAAATCGTATTGACAATCGTTATCTTCTTCTAAATTAAATTTACTAAATGTTACGTTTATCACTTTATCGGGTGTAGTATGAATAACCCAAGCACAGCGAGAGTTATGATTATAAGTTGTATTAGACATTGGATATACAATGCTGCCTGCATTAGCATTTAGTACTCCACCGCATGGTCTTGAATGTATTTCACAAAAAAAGCCTGAGTACAATGCTGTACATTCACATTTGAATCCCTTGTCAGATCCTAAATCAAGACTGCATGTGCCGCCGTTAAGGCACGGAGCACTTACGCAAACGTTTCCACTGCTATCACAATGAGGCCCTCTGTAACCATTTAAACAAATACAGGTATATCCATTACGAAGTGGATGACACTGTCCATTTGCTCCACAAGGGTTTCCTTCACATCGTTCGGTGATATTAC
>DWOC01000094.1:0-10762 GCA_018250775.1 Helias cama
GAAGGAGAATCAATTAGTGCATCAGTATTATCTGTATGGTAAGATTTGATTGTTTGTATGCATACCACATATGCATACAGTTATTATTGATAATAGTGCAAACTGATGTGCTACAGTTTTATAAAGGACATTAATATCTACAGAAAAGTCCACGACACCATGTGCCTGTTAGTTACATCACAATAACTACTTTTTGATGTTAAACTATGCAATAGTAACCCCACTACAAACTGGGCCACAATATCAGGTACAAATAATGATTTCGAATCCCATCAAAATTTTTGCATGCATCCAGCAGAGAGAGTTACTTAAGAACGAAGAGATCAACAAGTGTGACGTTATGTCACTCTTCTTTGACCGTGAGTTTTTCTCCCGGTCTACATTGAACCGAGGCGCGCCTAATGAGGATGAACCATAGTATTTTGAATTGTTAAACTGTTCATCAAGTGTATGTATGTTTATGATGAATAAAAAATTGAACTACCAGTAACACCTCTGTATGTACTCTCCAAACATCCATATAAAATGCTCTTCAGGCCTTCTATTATGCACATCCTTGCAAAACAGTGGGTGGACATGACATTCGACAAGCTACACTAATACAATAGCCTCAAAGATAAAACTTGGGCTTCCCAGTCTCCTTTTATGAAAGAATAAAAAACTTTCTATACCACACTGCCTCTATGCTAATTGGTAATGATACAGACTATTGGACAAACACATCTTGGGCTATTATGGGGAGAAACAAAACTTCAATACAACACATGCTTTATTCTTGCCATCTATCAGTGGTATAGATAAATGACAATGTCATCCACATGTCGACACACAAGCCAAGTTCGTTATCTTGGCAGATGTTTCCTTTGGGAATGTTTCATTATGCCTATTTCATATATTATTGTATTAAGTAATGCTTATGAGGGGTACGTCGCGAACTTTAAAAAATGAAAACAAAATAGAATAGAAGAAGAAAATAGAACATTTTAGGTGGTAGAGTCAATATGCATCTTGCCCAGGCAATAATAATCCATTACAGCCACCCTCTCGCGTTCCGGTGGTTGCCGGATGAACTCTTTATGAGGCGACCATCTAAATAAATCCCCAAAAGCAGCGACGCATCGTAGTACGACTTCAGATTATGAGTCAGAGAGAGAGATATGAGTGAGATAATATACTTCATGGACTATGTGCCCATGCCTTTTTTTATTAGTTTAATTTTAGAGCATTACACAGTAGTCCACTTGAACCACCAAAATTATACCCTGATCTAAAACATAAGACTTATGATTCTGGGTCTCACCTGGTCCTTGTGGTAGATGATGAGGGGTCCACGACGCTGTACGCGGCGGCGGTTCCTCATCTTTCCTTTGCCCGCACGAAGCCGTTGAGACTTGTACACCTGGTAAATTATTAACAAGCGATAAAATGTATTCTATGGTATTCGCCAAATTAATCTTTACATAACAAGCTTAGAAAATAAAGCCATACCAATATACAGAAAAACCTCGTTTTACGCGAGAAATACTGTCGTAAGTCGGTAAAAGAGCTATTCTTTAATTTCAGAGAAATCTTGGCTTCTCGCGACCAAAAAGAAGTGATTTTTTTAAGTTAGAATAGATTTCATTAATATAATTTTAAAAAATATGTGCGATTTTTTCGCAAGATTTAAAATTCGTATAGTGATCGCGTAAAGCGGGTTAATACTGTACATTACACAATTGGGAGCATACTCCACCATGTTGCTCTAATGTGAATTTTGTGGTAATGAATACTGTCTACCAAAGCCTATTTCAGATAAGAAATAATCCAATCTGAATGTTGTCTCAGGATATTCGCTCTTGTCCCATATGGAATACCGCACAGGTTTATACAACACTGCAGGTATAGAATAAGGACTGACTTATCATTTACACTTACATTGTAACTTACATTATATATATATATATATATTATACATATAATGATTAGTTCTTGAACATTTATGTGAATTAGTAAATAAGCTGCAGGTTAATCTTGAAATTTTTTGTTCTATAATTATTTGGTGTAATCTGTATTATTGATTTAATGACAATTTTATTCCGTAATGGCTACATGGGGACATATGACTGAATTGTCGACTGGCCTGTTGGTCTAGTGGGTAACAACCCTAACCACTGCACCCGAGGTCGTAGGTTCGACCCCCACCCAGGACAAATAATTGTGTGACGAGCATATTGTAAATTATCTATTTAAGTGGGTATTTATAAGTATATATATATATATATATATTTTTTTTTTTTTATCAGCTATCTGGTTGCCATGACACAGGCTCGCGCCTACTGTGGAATCAGAAAGCTATGTGTGTGAATTGTCCCACAATTATTTATTTAATTATGGCTGAAGCTACTTCTGTGTATCTTACCTTGAGGACATCAGACCAGGCCTTGATGCGTCTCAGAAAGATGACAGCCTGCTTGGTCTTGTTGATCTCCTGTACCTTGTCCGACACTACCAAGGGCAGTTCGGGTACTTTCTCGATGATGTGGCCTGTGTTACAAATGTTTAATGTAGTGTTCGTAAATAAGAATTATGCCTTAATAAGTTATTTGGAAAACTGAAGTTGAAGAGAGGTGGAATTACTACATATATTGGATTTGGCATTTTCTTACTAATTTAATTAAACTGAAAAGTTAGTGTGTTTGGGTGCTGCAACAGTTGCAGAATTTTATTTACATTCATGGAGAAACATAACCTAACACATATCAGTGTCAAACAAAAAAACTCTTCCACATCGTAATAAGTTGTTGCACCAACGCTGCACCCATCCCCGCCACAGAGCAAGTCTGGAACGCCATGTTGGTGCATTGCTGTTGCACTGTTCCGCAGTAACGCACAACGACATCAGTAGTCACTGCACGTGGACATTCAGTGCATATCTATATATTAATACGTGAAGCGAAAACTTTTTATACCTTTTTACGACAGTCTGGCGAACGGAGGAGTATGAAAATTGGCACACTTATAGCTTATGTGTAGGAGAAGCGCAGAACGCTAATATTTTTCAATACAAATGCTTATAAAGTACATTAAATCAATAAATAAAACATTACTCGCACTACTGTGTAGTAGTGTACGCTCTGTATGCCGGCTTATTTATTTCAAGACAGAGTCAGAATTGAAAGCTGACATAATAGACGGAAAATAGAAGACTATAAATTACATTATCATAAATTTCTCTTTGGCTCAACAGATTTAAAATATCACAGATAACATCCGTTTGATTAATTATGGTCGAATATCGACCAGTAAGCGGGCCACTAGTAAGAATAACTTCATACTACAGTCAAATATTCTTATCAATACTGATACCTGTCTAGCAGAATATCTAAATCATTTCACCATATTGCCCTGTTTTTCATTCTTAAAAACGAAATATTGTAGTCCTGTGAAAACAACTATAGCGGAAGATCATTTGTCACCCGTTCGTGATAGAAACGGACATTGAAGATTCCCAAGTTGTTTGAACTTAGTCTAGATGGAATTTGTTTTTGACTGGATAAGTTAAGCCTAAACCCTGATCGCAGCTTAGAGGTTAGGAATTGTTGTTCTAGGTCTACACCTGTCTTCCTCAGGTTGACGATCCACCTAATCGGAAGACAGCGTGTACTCTCGTGTAAGGCAAAAAGTCTAGATGTGGTCTCTTTTCGAGGACATTTCTTTCCCATTACTTATTAGTCCTTCGAACGATGTGGCGGTAAAAATTATTTGTCTATGGATTTTTTCGTTATAGATTCTGTCACATAGGGAAATATCGGGTACCCAGCCGAGTTTCATTCTCGAAGTTTGACGCTATAAACAGAATATTTAGTACAAACGTCTCACCCCTAGCTTGCACGAGAGCCGGTACTCCAGCGGCGGCGACAGCGGCGGCGGCGGCGGCGCGGCGCTGGCGCAGGTTCACGCGGCGGTGCCAGCGGCGCCACGGCTTGGTGGGCGCGAACATGCGACCACCGCGACACATGTTACCGAACGCACCCTGGCCAGACCTGGATGAGAGAATCAACATATAAACATACTGCATGACACATAATAATAATTTAAAAAGCAGCTGGCTGAGAACCAAATTGTGGGTTCATATCCCAATGTGTTACAAGAATTAGTATCACCTACTGCAATAGTGAAGGAAAACATCATGATGTCTGTTTCCCATAACATTCTTATGTTAAGTTCACCTTGGTTGTCTGGTCAGTGTAGGTGTAGTCCTTAGTCCACCACTAAGGCCTACATCTTTCTCAGTTCGAGAGAAGACCTAACACTGTAGTGAGTGAGTATTGATCTATGTCACTAATGAGATGCATGAAAGGATCTTTTCTTTTCCTAAATTCCTACATGGCAAAGGCAATCTGAACTGCAAAGCAGCAATTAACAAGTTTCCATTTCCAAATTAATTTTTATTCTATTTTGTTATATTGTTTAATATCTATGCAAAAGCCTTATTAATTTTGTACATGATAATGGTTACTCACCTATGGGTACCACCACCACGCACACGGGGAATACGCGCTACGGCACGACCGGTACCCCATGATTCAGCACTGGTTTGGTGACCTGTGTACAAGAAACAAAAAAAGGTAATTATCTTTTTACTCATTACATTAAAGGACTAGGATAAGTATAACTATACATATCATAGTCCCTATCTATATATAATCTAAAATTGAACAAAATTAATATACAATAATATACTAATATAATAGAGTATCCTACAGTATATTACAACCACAAATTATCGATACATTTTATTTACAACAATTATGAAATAAAACATTGACAAAAGGACTATTGTAAGCTAGGATTCCCATAAATTGCCTGTTTAATACTATGCAAATAAGCAATTGCATAAGTCATTGAAAACATTTAAAAAAATTAAACAAATAACTTTGACATTATTTTGACAAATACAATGTAATTTTTATTTGATATTTCTAAAACAAGCAACTGCTTCTATCATGAAGTACTATAATAGGGGTTGGTTGGATTACAGTAGTGACCTAATTGTTGCATCAACGCTGCACCCATTCCCACCATGGGGTGAGTCTGGAACGCCATGTTGGTGCATTGCTGTTGCACTGTTCCGCAGTAACGCACAGCAACATCAGTAGTCACTGCACGTGGACATTCAGTGCAGAACATTAAGTAATATTTAGGCATGTGTTAGTTTAAATTTCACCTACTGTAATGCTCAAGGAAAAAATTTCTAAGCAACCTGCATTTCTGAGAGGTCTCCATAATGTTCTTGATGACACACATGAACAATTATTAACCAGTTTAAATTTCTTGTGTCATTGTTCAAAAATACTAAGATTGTTGCACCAAAAAAATAATGTACCTCTTGCAATCACACCTTCTCAACTATGATTCTAGAGTTGGTCATGCCTGTACACTGCGTCAGGGCAGGTTAAGAGTGTTGTGGTAAGGTACCTCTATGACCGATCATTAATGCTCTGATATCTATAAGTATTCATAGTTACATGCTAAAATTATCCCAATATCATACTAAAGATACATACCAGCCTCCTTGCTGACGCTGTAAGGCTGCCGAGCATTCTTGGATATTGACACATGCACATCGTTGACCAGGTCAGGCCTGATGGGCGCCTTGAAGACAAATGGGAGCGGCAGAGACGCGCCCGGCACTACCTCACTCTTCTCGGAGTACACCGACACTAAAGGTCGGGCTACTGATAGACTCTGCAAGAAAAGGTAAAGGTTTTATTAGAGTTAAGTGCCATATAAAATATCTGATATAATGCTTCATGCATTTTGTAGTGATACATCAGTGTGCTTTTATTTAGAAAAAAAAAAGACATAACACATAATTTGTCCATTTCAATAAGTGTACTGATTATATACTGTGGTGCAACAATATTCTAAAAAAAAACATTTATAAGCATGGTATTCCCTGTATTACTGGTGCCATTGACAACTTAAACATCACCAACACTCAAAATCCAAGAACAAACATTTATCTGTCTTTAATCAGAGTGTCTATTTTTGGATCTGAAAATAGTCAGTATACCCTAATGGCGACATAAACATCTACTATTGCTCTAATAACGAAAATTACATCTGAGCGCATATTTAAGCAATTATTAACATTATTTCAAACACTAGCAAAACCTTTAGGTGTTAACAAGTAATATATTAAAAAATTATATCTAGTTAGTAATCTATTTTATTTTACTTTACTATTGTAAAACTATATTGTACTGTGGCTCCTCAATAGTAGCCTTGATACAATACAGTTAATACAATTATTACAATAGCAAAATAAACAAAGAAATTCTTATGATCATTATTATCATTATTATTTAATAATTTATAATACATTTAACATTTTGTTTGTTTATTAATGTAATAGCCTTATAAGAAAGTTGTGAATAAGTTAAATATTTCAATTTATTTATATATACTTATTTTGTACTATTCGTAGAAGCAAGTGTCAAATATAAGTGATTTTGAATTTTGCATGTGTCAGGGCACTTTAACCAAATTGAAAAAAATTCAATTTTGTTTGGGATTAAAATATATTGTTATGTATGAATCACTGCATAAAATTGCTGTAAATTTTTTTTTACAGTTTAAGTTTTTTTCTTATTAAAATAAAAAAATTAATTGAATTTGAATATTGAGTCATCCTAATAGTGTGCCTGTTACCCTATGTCAAACACTGAACAATTGAACATTAAATGTGTATAAATATGAAAAAAAAATGAAATTTAAAAAATGTCTTCCTTATGTCGACACACCATCAGCATGTAAAACCAATGATGTTTCCTAGAGGAAGGTCAATATACCCCATAAGTGTACCTGGGAGAACACTGGAGATTCAACCAGGAAGAGTTTGGGGAGATCAATTTACTTCGATAACCTGATTGTTAAGTAAATAGCAACACTGAAGTGATTCAACTCACATAACTTCAATCTACTACTATGTTTTCACCATTCAATTATAACCTCAAAAAGTCGGTAAATAAAATTAAGAAAATACAATAATAAAGTGATATTTACTGTAATACTTGAACAGAGGGAACACCCGAAAGATTCCACATTATTTTTTATATTTTTATTACTTATTGTTGTAATATGGGGCTTCTCAGATTTTATGAGGCATAGACAAGGAACCATGCGTGGATACAATATTTTCACATGCTGTATTTCACAAATTGGTTGCAAATCGCAAACTGAATATATCCGATAAAAATATAACAAATTAAGAGTTGGCCGCTGCACCAAGTGTGAGAAACTTACAGAACATCTTTAGAGCAATTATTTCACAAAAGGAAATCCAAACACGTGGATCGGGCACTTACATTAGAAATTACGCTTTAACACTTCCACTTGTAAACTTTCCCCACTTAAACATACACCGATCAATTGCAACACATATATTGGGCATTAACTTACCATTTCGCTATAGCAGCGAAGTTATTCCTCCCAAAAAACACTATTAGCGGCGGTCAAGACCATCCGCCATGCCACGGGGGAGTAAAAAGACCGGAAGGGAATGTGAATTTGACAGACAATACTAAAATTGTTCTAAACGACCATTGCCAGTTTATAAAAAAAATACAATTTACAATTTTATTTGTAGAATGTTTATAGGCAATAATGAAATAGGGTGTTAAATATCATTATATAAAATTTTATGACAATTACTTTTATAACCATTTGACCACTAACCAACACTAACAATAGACTTACTGTTTTTTTACTTGCCATTGTAAAGTATTTAATATCTCCAGCCACGAATTCATCTAAATTTCAAAATATATTTGTATGTGAACCAACGGAAATATAACGATAGAGTTATTAGGTATTTATATAATTATTTTTTATGTTAAAGGTAATTTTCTTAATGTCAATACAAATATTAAAAATCTCATTTCTTAATAAAAATGCCACATCACTGATGACTTGCATGAGGTGTAAAAATAGTGCAAAAATAGTGACAATAAAAATACTGTCATTTTTATTCCACCGATAAGCCTAATTATAATTAATTAATATTCTGATTTTGGTTTACAAGATTTTTTTGTGCTCATTTTAAAGTTTAATTACATATTTTCGTAAGCAAACTTTTTCAACTCATCGAGAGAAAACAACATTATTAGAAAAAAAAAGATTTTTTGGATTTATTTAGCTACAGTTAACAGCAACCAATTATATATAATTTCCTGACTTTGGCCCGGACTACGAATAAAATCAGTATAACCACACGAAAGAAAATTAAAGATTTGGCTTCCACGCATAAAAAAGAACCTTCAGTGTCTTTTAATAATGCACATGTTATTCACCCTTTTTGTAATGCTGGTTTCGGTATATACAGTTCAGTGCTAATGTTACCATGGCCATTTCTCTGGGAATCTCATCACATAGATAACTGAAAGTAAAATACGGAAGTGCACCAACAATATTAACTGCTTGAGAATTAAATAAACTGAGAACTAAATAAATTAGCGGCAAAGATCATAATTGCTTTAAAATAAAATGGATTCTAACGATGGTGTCAATATTATCGAGCAAGGTAATGCAGAGAATTCTGGCACCACGTCCCGAGAAGTTCAGATGTGCACAATCGGCACAGACTTTCCTAACGATGCTACAATAAACTTATCTGATTTACGTGTGATCTGTGATTCCCAAAGGACCGATCTCGCGAACATTACATCTTATTCAGAAGCACCAGAGAATGGACATTCAACATCTGTACTACCTTTCTTATTCATAAATAGACCAACATCTTTCATATTACCAGCAACATCTCAACCTCTACGTATTTCTTCAAGACAATTGCCAGCTTCAGTTAGTATGTTGCCAAGCCAACCTCAATCATTATTTCTTCAGGCTTTATCAAAATTGAACGAAAGTTCTATAAACTTAGCAGTCATAAACCATTTGCGAAACATGTCTTTTACTCCACAACAGAGTGTAAGTAGAACGGGGGTGACTTTAAAATCTGCTGAAATTAGCACTCCAAATTCTCTTATTAGCGCTCCACCTTCTTATTCCTTTGTCTTGAGGCAGGTAGCGATACGAAGAAGACCTCGACTTATGGGTACTTTCATACCTTCTCCCTCCTTCGTTCAACATACGCCACCCCCAAATTATGCAGCGGCTTTCGATATTTATCTAGACAACCCTATACCTCGACCCCCGCCTAGGGTGTACCAATTTGGGTTTACACCTATGCCAATAGTTTGTCCTGAGTGCGGTTACACGGGTCTCACTTTGGTGACTAGTAAAGTAACCATTTGTACTCATTTATGCGCTCTTATATTATGCATTTTTTGCTGCTGGGTTTGTGCTCCGCTTCCGTACATTTTACGGTCCTGTAAGGATGTTTACCATTACTGTAGAAATTGTCGAAATTTTTTGGGCATGTATTGCCCAACTAACCCAGAGCAGACTTATACCTAGGCAAGGATAGTGATAGTTTGTATTCAGACATACGCATGATATACACTGCATGAGTTGATTCGTTATTGATTGATGAGCTATCAATCAATTATTGAGGTTAAGTCACGTGACTTTGTTTACGAATTATTAGGAGGTTTATTGCTGTTTATTGTGACATTATAACGATTAAATGTGATTTAATTCATGTTTTAATAAAAATTTATTATAATTAAAATGACTACGCTTTATTTTTAGTTCATAAAAATGTTACATTTGTATTTTATAAAGAACCATTCACTGGACCATAGACTATATTATTTTTGGAAATATAAATCTTCTAATCTGAAAGATAATTCAATTAAAGTTAGGAAAATTATAAAAGCTAAACAATATTTCTTCAATACAATAGGTTCTGTATACCAATAGGTACTTCATATCTTCATAGCAGGGGTTACTTGCTCATGCAATAGGGTGATTTCGCAAACGTGAAGGAATGAGAATGAAATGTGATTTTTACTGCGGTCGCGTTCACAATTATCGGAAAATTCGTGTGATGGCACATAGTCTTCTAGACTTTTTCAAATTATTATCTTTCGACTAAATAATAGGTTAAAATCTTAGCTTTCTTGTTTATGCAATACTTTTTACATAAACTGAAGCGTTTCAGGAGAAAATGAACTTTTTATAGTATTTAAATTGAACGCTGCTACTGTCAGTGCATTAGCAGCGCTCTCTGGCGAAAAATTTTCGGTCTGTAAATTTAGAAGTCACAGCCTTCTGCGAGTTCCGTGTGTGTTGCGGAAAATACCCTTTTTGGGCGTCCGACCACATGTGTGAATCGTGAACAAAATATGGTTCTATAGTGATTTACAGTTGAAAACAGCTAATTTTGAAGTGTTTGGTGCTCGGGATCGATAGAAACGGTACGTCCGGAGCGTTCAGCGGCGCTGAAAAGTTGGAACGACTGGACGGAAGTGAATTTTTTCGATGTAAATACGGTCGATCCAGGGTCAGTGTGGTGTGCATTGCGAACTGTGCGCATATTTCCCGGGCCAAGTGTCGCCGAGAGCGCGGGCGAGGTGCGTACACCGCCGTCAAACTTCGACCTTCGAACGATCGGGTCGCGTATCGTGAAAGTTAGGTATTCGGGTCCGGCCCGCAGCATGCCGTCGTGCTGAGGGCATGGAGGCGCGCTCGTGATCGTAGGTCGGCGCGGAGCGCGCGCCCGTCTTACATAACGTGGTTGGCGGCGGGATGGCCGCTCGGGTGTCGGTGGAGGGCGCGGGGCCCTCGTACGCAGGTCGGAGGGGCGTCGTGGGGGGAA
>DWOC01000095.1:0-10805 GCA_018250775.1 Helias cama
TCAAAGACCCATGGTGGGGTTCTTACACACAGACACCCCAGGCCCTATTATGGGGTGTTACACAGTCAAGGGATTATCATAAATTTCTCTTTGGCTCAACAGATTCAAAATAACACAGATAACATCTGTTTAATTATTAATGGTTGAATATCGACCAGTAGGGCGGGCCACTAGTAAAACTAGTTCTATTTATTTGTTATAATGACCATGTCAATTTTTGGAGAAAAACATTTGGATTGGTAGCACCTCTGCTGTGCACATTCCCTATAGGTACTCCTATCACTCACTGGCATTACTTATTTACAATCCAGATACTGTTACCACCATTGTAAATTGGTATTTGATCCAGTATATGTATATTGATGATGTGCTGGATTATTAGGTTGCAATAACAGATCAAATAATTAAAACATCTCTCATAACATAACTCATGACACTTAAAACATTTTGTTTTTACTACTATATTACTAGTAAAAGGCATGCATTCTGAAGAACAGGTATTCCAACAGACATGCTTTATAATTATAGATCTACAGAAAATTATGTAAATATAACCTGCCAAACTTCAATCTGGGTATCAGGATCAACAGATGTTATCCTTTGAATTGCAAGCTTGGCTAACTCCAGTGTATCATTGGGCAGCTGATCCGGAAGGAGCCAGGGGCTTAGATTCTTGAACTTTGGCATCCAGTACATCATTCTCCAGTACTTGCGTAGAGGGATGCCTCTTCTGCCAAATACATTCAGGAGTTGGTGCTCCATTTCAACATCTGGTATTACACCTAGAATAGAAATTTAAATATTTGTTTTACAACTCGTCAGTTGTACAGTTTATGTTTTTCATATCCATACTAATATAAATGCAAAAGTAACTCTGTCGCTTTCACAGCTATATGGCTTTACCAATTGCAATGAAATTTGGTGTGGACATAGTCAGGAGGCCCGAGAAAGGACATAGGCTAATTTTTTTAACATTTAGCATTTTACCCAAAGGGGTAAAATAGGTGCTGAAAGTTTGTATGAAAATTTATATCCTTTCAATGAACTTTGTACAAAAACTCTACAGCACACATAAATAAAAACATGATTATTAATATATTTTAATTCATCACCTAGATCGGTGAAACAGTTTGAATGATACACACCAATATCCCAAACATTAAAATTGTTTCTCATAGTGAGTAGTCTACGCCGACGAGTCGTGATCAAAAGCTTATATGCTTGAAGTGATATGTGACATATACTAGTGAGTCTCGAGCTGATCAACAGCAGCCTTTAAAATCGGTCTTACCATTATCCTCCATTTGTTCTAATAAGTCCACGGCACATTGTTGCTGTTTTGGATAGTGCATAAACTCGGCCTGAAAAATGTTCTGTGGTATGAACTTTCCTTTTGGCAGGACATCCACTAATGCTTTATAAACCTCTAAATCTTTTTGTACACCAAATTCTTTCATTCTACGCATAGCTGCATATATAAATTCTACGTGACCTCGTCTTCTCGTGTCACGTCCCTCAAACATGTGAATTACTTCTAAGTACGTCTGTTTATTTTTCTGAGGTTTAGTCACAAACGGATCGTACTGAACCACTTTCTTTTCGGAAGTTTTCCATCTTTTCATGAATACACTAGGTCGGGTGCTAACACTATTTTGAAAGAATTTAGTTGCTGTTTTTAACATATTGCTTAGTATATTATTGTTCCTATGACATAGATATTATACACTGATACTATATGCAGTCCATTATGTTTTTAAATAACGTAATTCCTAAATTCTGAAAATATTTCAAAATATTTTATTGCAACTTTGACTTAAAGTTATAAGGTTATTTTTTTGACGTTAGATTTGACTTTGGACAAGAAGATAAGTCTGACATGCATGTGATAGTTGTGTAATATTTAATTAGAATTCAGTCCATGAAAATAAATAATTTTAATGAGAGTCTTTAGCATAAATAATATCCCACGCTATGTGTCGTATATTAAAATTATATTTTTATCCTGCACCTGCACATTATCCTGAACATATGATTGGTATGAATGAATGACAAATGGTTCGTTCTTCCGGTGTTTTGGCGCCGCGGCATTACACAATCCATTCGTTCAGCCACAAATAGTTGAACTTTATCGTTGGAAGGGAATGGTTGATTCGTTCTTCAGCAAGTAAGTTACGTACTCGAACACGTGAAATCGGTGATTTCGTTTAGAGTTTGATAGTACAATTTTGTGAAAGTGCTTGTTAATTATTTTGTTAGTGATACATTATTTAAGACTAAATTTAAAAATATAATTCAGAAGTTGATGAAAATCGGCCACGATGTGTAAAATAGTGATTTTTGGTTTTACAATAATTTTGGCACTAGATGTAACTGGTAAGCAATATTTGTATTTTTTCTATTAATAGTTATTTTTATATGGATAAGTATTAAAATTAAGTCATTCTATTTAAACATCGACGATAGATTTCCTAATAAAATTAAGTTAGTATTAGAGTAATAAAAATCATAATTTTGAAATGAAAATAATAGAAAAACGTAATATGTATTGAAAGTGTATAAAGTTATTGAACCTTTAAATACATATGTAAAAAATGGTAAGATTAACTACATTTACATTTTAATATTTAATTTTCTAATCGAAAAGTAAATTAAGTAAAAAAGTAATTTTTACTTAGTTTACAACTTGGGTCGTTGTGTAAATAATTAGCGTATTATGAGGCGAAGGTAGGTAGGTTGTTGTAATAGATTTGTTGTGTGACAACTTACAGTTAATTAAAATTAATTGAAATGTAATTACTATAGAAATGTACGTTACAACTGTAAGTGGTGATCTGTACGACTGAAGCAGACTTCCTTAGAATAAAATTAAAAATTGTGAATTTTAGAACTATCTTATTAAAAAAAGTAAGTTTTTAAGACGACTTCAACAAAAGGAGGAGGTTCTCTAGTCAAAGCGTATATATATTTTTTTAAATTACGCTTTTCTGATTGTGATGAAAGTTTTAATGAACATTGACATCCGTAAGGCCTACCTTCAATATCATAAACTTTTTGTAGGTAAGTCAATTAGGATAGTTTAAATGTTTTCTTAAAAGTATAATAATTAATTAAACAATTTTGTATCGACTTACTGTCACGCTGACATTCAATAAGCCACCTTCCACTGAGCGACCGTTTTGGTACCTACCCACCTAAGATGCAACTATGTTTTTTTGTTGTTTACTATGTGATGAGATAGCTGTGACGTTTTTGGGTGTGTTCCAACCGTGGGTGGTTATTTAGTCTTGATGAAAATACTCGTCAATCGGTAACATAGAGTATTTATAAATGCTAGTATAGAATTAATTTTACACATATATCCTATAATAATATTAAGTAAAAGTAAAGTGTTAAGTTCACACATCTGGTACTATTTGATACGATAACAAGTGTCTCATAACATTAAGAGCTTGCATTCACTTCTCAATACCTTTTTGAAACCGGTATTACAAATCATTTACCTACCCGCTGAGTTCAAGGAGTTTTGTCATTTGTCACATTATATACCTCCCACAAATCCATCACTATTCTCTGGTGTTCATTTAAGACATGAGACAAGACACGTACACACTGGGAAGTATTCAATATTAAGTGTGTATAATATTTTAACTATTAAATTTCCTATAAATAAATAAATAGTTGCTACAAATATAAAAGTAAGTCTTGATGGGTTTTAATATTTGTATTATCTACCGTTTACAGTAAGTAGAAACAGTTCTACTTACCAAAATTCTCTCGCGAACCATCACGTTTTACGTTCCTTTTGTTTCGGCTTCAAGTTTAGACCAACAAATTTGAAGCGATCCTAGTTCTCTGTAGTTGCAGTATCATAATTGTGGTGATACTTGAAATTAGATGCGGTTGTCAATGGCCACTGACCGCTTAACATGAAGCCCGTACGTTTTTATATTGCAGATGGGTAACGAACGACCCGTCTGATATTAAGTGGTCACTGCAACCCATGAACACCTAATGTTCACTTCAAATAGCGTAGAAATTCTATCTGAGGTCGTACGAGAGAGTGTTGATACAAGAGGTCTAAGTTGATCGCTTCTAAGTTTCTTTCACAAATATGTCATCCCAATCGAAACACTGGACATGACTAACATGCTGCATCACCGTGGTCGAGTTACATTGCTCTACGGCATTCGTAAGCATAAGTAAAGCATAAAATTGTCCACAGTTGCTGATACCGATATCAACGCAATTTCGTACACTGATTACAAGCAGAATTACCATCTCATAGTATGTCGCCAATCACGTTCCGTCCACAATTAACGTGACTGATTGATTCAATACGTTGATGAATACAGATGATTATGTGTAATGTGTAATTGTGTAAGTACAGTGGCCTATAAAAGAAGACTCAGTTTAATTTTAACTTAATTTAACACGCAATAAATCACATCAACATGTCGTATTAATTTAATATTTCCACGTTATTCTACTAAATTACAAAATTCCTTATCATGTACCTGGAAAGGGAACTAAAAATATAACAACAATTAAACAATGAAACAACAAAACTCAGCTTAGCCTAATGTTTGGTGTTGTTTGGTTAGTTAGGTTTCTGCATACTTTAAGCATAGTCTGTCTGACTACTCTGATGAAATGGAACCTATTGGAACACCTCATTGGAACACATTTTATAACATATAATTTCGAGTATGTTGGCAGTAACTGTTCAGGAGACGACGCTTTAGGTTCAGTTATGAATCTCTTCGCCATAGCTCTCCACAATGTATAAAGACTACCTGCCGGATTCCCGGATTCCTTAGTTCATTTTACGTATTAAACATAATTCAAAGCAGCAAAATTTTGTAACCATGGATACAGGTTGCCGGTCTTCAGGCAGAGGTGATGCCGGGCTCGGGCCGGCTAATCCCCTCCACTCCGGGTGTTCCTCGAAACTCGATGCTGGGTTGTTGAGGACACCGTCTTCTATATTCTTCTGCAATCCTATCCGTGTTAGTCCACTGTGTTTTGTTGGGATGGAGCTAGAGTTCCTCCGTCTCCCTTCATTACATTTTGTAATTACCCAATAAGTAATACTCAAGCAAGTATCCGATCACCGTTTGAATAAATCTCAATACACAAACGATGCGTCATTAGATCTGTGCCAGTCTATTAATTTGTAACATGCTAATAACGCGTGATACTGATGTTAAAGCTGTCATACTAATAATAATGAATGGCAATTTAATCAGCATGTGGCATGTATGACTTGTTTTATAATGGGCTAACCTCAAATAGGATTGAAACCCGGTTTATTCCACTTTGATCACTCAGGTGATATCTGCAGTTGGCTGCACAAAGTGGAAACGCGCATGGCGTGTCTCTTAAGTAGATCCCAACCGTTCAAATAAGTTAAGCAAAGTCGACGTGTTCAGTATCTGGATGGGTGTTCGCTAGTGAGTAATTAAATGCGTGTTTCGAAATGCACGTTATACCGCCCCGGTTGTTATGATCAGTTATCCGCTAAACCTGGTCTGTAACCTTTTGGGTGTTTTTTGAATATGTAACACGAGTGGGCACTAGACCATAACTCCACCAAACCGTCTTGGCAGTAGGAGTATGCTCCACGCAATATTTTTTCAAATTCACGACATGGGTTCGTTTCGGCATATTTTGCGATGTAGGTTAAATCTAGACCACTTCAATTTGGATATCGTGAGACTTTTTTTAACAACGGTAAATCTATGAAGGACATGCTGTTAACTCATCACACCGGAGACGTAATAGGTAATTACTCTACTTTTAAAAATGAATAATTTATGCTTCGCTTTTTAAACGTTTGCTTAATCCATATTTAAAAATATTTAACACTTGCAAGCTGATATCAGAGATCATTTCAAATGTACAGCTTAAAGACCGGGTTTTATCATAGTATGATTACTGAAACATAGGTTAATATATATTCCGTGGGAAAAATACCAAACAGACTAGGTGTATTGACTATGGTATTATTATGAAGTTATAAATAAATAACGCTTCAAACTTATAGCTACACACTAGGATTCCTTTTGTCGTGGGTGCTATGGACGACACATATAGACATCGCAAATACCCATAAACCCGAGAACTAACATTTATCTGTCACATAAATGTCTGTCCCGGCTGGGAATCGAACCCGGGGAACGATTAATTTATGTTTTCTTTGAACGCTACCGTTATATTAGCGAGGAAAATAACTTGAGATAAGCTTATAATTCGTTTAAATTTACATAGGTTCCTACCTTTTCACGGTTTGTATTCGAGTGTGGTTGTAGATAAAAAACTTAATGTGTCTGAGTCTTCTACGTTCTCGAAACGAACATAGAACTAGTTACTATATACTGTTTTACAGGTTTCATTGAAATCTGACGTAGGTACAAAGAAATCAATAATAGTAATCTGTTTTACGCGTAAAATGTGTATGTGGGTGCGAGAGTACGCAGGACGCTTAAGATTAATTAACTTTCAGGTAAATGGGAGGTGTAAAGGATGAAAGTATGTGTTTCAAAAATTATATATTTTGATAGCTTACAACTACGTAGTAGAGAGGAATAAGTTTACTTATTTAACGTTTCGTAATATTCATTTTTTTTTTCAAAATTCACACATTTTCATTTTAGATAACGATAATAAATACCTACACTTTACTGTTAAGTCACTTTGTGTTTAAACCAATACCAATACCAATAGCACAGACTCCAAAATTATATACCATTACCTATATTGAAGTGTTATCTTATAATCTGGGGTCACAGTCCCCATCCAAGTCGTTATTTCTTATTTTTTAAATGGAAGGCGGTTGTATTTTTGTCAAAAATTGATTATTTTACAATTTTTAATGCCGAACGTAACACACTATAAGTTTCGGCCCACTATTATTATTTTGTATTCGTTATTTTGTTATAGTCATACGCTTCAAGTTCTGTTTGAAATTGAAAATCCGTTAACAAAGCTTTTTGTCTATTGGATAAGCTTCAGCGATTGAATGGCCTATCAGACTAAGCAAATAGACTATTTCATCGACAACGCTATAAAGCGATTTATTGGCAAAATAATTGTATATTTTGTACTGATTGGAGAACGTACTTTACGAACGCTAGCGTAGATCAAACTTAATTAAATAAATGTAGTATAGACATATCCTGCTACAGTTAATTGATATTAGTAAAACAAATCATTATTTTTTATCGTTTCTTACTGTTTCTGTTTTGTTACTGTTAGTCAAGTGTGAATAATAATAGGATTTTGAAAAATTTGCTGTGAAACGGTGTGGTGTACTGAAATACATAGTCGAAGGGATTACGATTAAACGTAAATAGAAGGAAGGAATCAACAAAATCTTATTAATTCCGAACATTATGTGTAAGAGTTTATGTGCAGGGAAGGTCAAGAATTTGCAGTAATTTTTAGAATGCACAGTGAAATTCATAAATAAACTTACCATTTTTTGTCAATGATTAAAGTCACCAATAAGTATTAAATTATATTATATTGATTTTAACTTTGTGAAAAAGCAAAATATCTGTAACGTTGGGAATAATTAACATAGATGCACCTGAGAGTTGCAATCTGTTAGTGTAACCACAAAATGCACACCGTTAATTCGACAGGAAATCGGACACGATCGAATGTCGAATGCGACACCTTAACCACAACTTTGTGAAATTGTATCCGTATGGTTACAAAATGGTTCCTTGCAACAATGGACCATTGTATAGCAGACTCGTACGGATACACAATTAATCATAATTATTTCAACAATTCCTGGATTATATTTTATTTTCCTCTGGTTCAAATGATCCATGCTGAGTCGGTGAAGAATGCAAACGTCAGCCTCATCCCGGGATGCCAGGGTGCCGTAAGAGGCGTGCAGAACGTAGTACACACTTGGTAGTAAGGGACTCTCGTGGGCATCGACTCACCCACCCCAGGTCGTAGTAGGGCGTGTTTCGAAATCGAGCCTGAAGTCAAATATGAAACTAGTTTGAAGGCGATTATATCATGAATAGCAACGTACTCTCGTACGAACTTCAAATAGGATTATTATCCATTAGGAGGTTGGACTATGGGCTGCTGCAAACACTTAAAAAAATGTGATTTAAAAAATGAATGAATATAAAGAAATAAAGCTCATATCTAAAACGTCAACGTTGAGAGTTGTACATTTACAAAAGTAGCATACCTACTTAAGAATATAAATAAGGTTTAATTATTTCAAACTGAATCCATCTGGTCTAGGGTTTGACCTCGTGAAAGATTTTACTTCACAGGAAGCAAATTACGACAATTAATACAGATGCACCTGTGAACTACTGTCTGTAGATGCAAACGCACACATAATACCATAATAATATTACAGGAAATCGGACCCGATCGAACGTCGAATAAGATACTGTAACACCAACTTCGTGAAATTATAACGTACGGTTGCTGAATAGTCCCTTGCAATAAGGGTAAGGCAGGTGCGAATATACCTACTATTAATTATATTTAAATCTGTTGGTTATAATAGTAAAAATGTTTATTTGCAATAAACAATAATAAGTAATGAGTGTAAGCAAATATGCTTATATTTAATATCTCCAATAATGGGTCCCAACAGTTAGTATTTAACTTTTAATATCATTTCTTAGCAGTCGGGGCTTTTAATATTTTAATTAGCTTTATTATTATGTTTTTGTTTCTGCAGGGAACGACTACAGGATTTTATGTGATCGAAAACAGATATATCACCTTTAAAACCTGATGAAAAATGTTCGTCGATGCAATCTGCTAGGTTTTTTTAAAATGCTAACAATTTTTTAATAAACTTTAGTAATATGTATGTATAAAATGTTACTATCCCTCTATCGCAATAAACGCGAATCCCTTGTGAATCACTGTGAGATACATAAAATGGGAATGATCGCAAAGCAAATCGGCCATTTAGTTATCAGTCTCACAGTAGGAAGTAAGCGAAATAAATTGAGGAAAAATGTCACTTCCTGCCTTTTTCGTTTATTATGAAATATAATTAACATAAATTGCACTTTAACATAAATTGCATTACAATTGACAAATATGTTGTATGATTTTGTATGGTACCCTAATTTAAGAAACATGGAGGTGGCAATTTTAGTTTTACAGTCCACATTAACTAATGCTTTGGATAATTCTAATATTTTTGGCAAATAAACTACCACCCGTATTTAAACAGCAGATCATTAAAAATTTGAATATGCTATAATATTTTCGATTTAGAAGTACCCGCTCATTACCTACTAATAACTTCGGGAAGCATCAACAAATTCATTAATTTTAACGTATAAAGAAAACGATATGGCTACGACTTTTATATACCTCACTGATGGGCACCTGTCTCACCCTAGAACCAGACATATCCCACCACGCAGCTCCCATGCGGATGCCACACGATATACTTGCATGTGTGCTTTAATAGTTTTTTATTAATAATTTCCTGCTTAGAACGTTACATTGCCACACAAATTATTTTTTTGAAAAGCTTATTTTTCCTCATTATATTTTCATAGCGAGAGTGGCTAGTGAGATAGACTCGGATGTCTCTATGGTCGCACGGGCGCCTTATGTCATTTGTCATTGCTTTTGGATGGGATAACTTTGTGTCCGCGCCGCTGACTAAGTCCCGACTTTTGTACGGAAATCGCGCCACATTATCAGTGTTATTACCCACATTAAGACGCCTATACGCTTCCGCAGAAACTGATATGTTAATGCATAAAGCCGTGTGTCTACAGCTTTACTGTACTACATAGCGGTCACTTTGAAAATTCCTGAAAAATAATTTATATTTTCTATGAACACACGCTGAAGCGTTATTTGTAATTGCGGTATTTTCGCCAAAATTGTATTTTATTATTTCGATATATTTATACCTATTCGATATTTTCAGTCATATATCTTTTTCATAAGGCTAGATTTGGCCTCAAAAATGAATCTCTTTTTTAGTAATTTTTCCTCATTACATTTCCTCGGCGAGAGTGGAGAGAGTGGCAAGAATGAGATAGGCTCGGATGTCTCTATCATTGTCATATATCATTTGTCATCGCGTTCAGATGGGATAACTTTTTGTCCGCACCGTTGACTCCGTCCTGACTTTTGTAGGGAAATCGCGCTTGATTATCACCCACATTAACGCGTCTGAGATAGGCTTCAGTAGATATATGTTGCAGAAGGTCACGTATTTACAACGATTCTATATAGAATGGCGATCATTTAAATTTTTTTAACAAATTTTCTTTAAGTGAGAGATAAAGCGAATTACCATGAAAACAACGCTATTAATAGATACCATGTTAGTTTTTTAAAGTGAATATATTGAATATTGTTATTTTCCTTCATGTTTCATTTTTAAAGCTTGAATTTTGCTACATAAATGGCTTTTTGCGAAAAGTTTATTTTATCCCTATTACATTTTCTCGCGAGTGGCGAGTGAGATGGGCCCTGATGTCTCTATGGGCTCGCTCAGTCATTTGTCATCGCGTTCGGATGGGATAACTTTTTGTCCGCGCCGCTGACTCCGTCCCGACTTTTGTACGGAAATTGCGCTCCATTATCAGTATTTTTACCCACATTAACGCGTCTTCACGTTTCAGTTACTGGTAGGTAACACTGTGTGCGTTAGAAATTCGCAGTAATTTTATTTTATGTGAGGTATAAATTAGCATATCCATATCTCCACTCTATTAGTAAATACGATATTAAGCTATTTTTTTTTTATTGTGGAAAAGTAGCAAACGAGCATGCAGGCCAAT
>DWOC01000096.1:0-10792 GCA_018250775.1 Helias cama
ATATGTGTGATCATGGTCTGTATTTAACTACTTATCGTAAAAACTAGTACTGCATATAAATCTCATTTGCTATTCTTATAAAGGGGACATTAAAATTGATGCTGCTTGCGTGGACGTGAGATTGTTTACGTCATAGGTATTACTCTCCGCCACTTGACAGGTGTAACATAATTATTACGTTTAGCACCTCAGAGCATAACAGCAGAATATAATATGTTAGATAGAATATTTTTCTTTTATCTAAATGAAGACCTTTACGTCATGCAACGATCAGCTTCATTTTCAATCAAGTTTATGTCATGCCGCAGCATCATCTTGCAACAAAGACAACGGATCTCCGCAACTTTTGTACGTTGGTAACATAGACTAACCTATTCGAAATAATTAAGTGACGTTTGAAACCGCGTCATGGTTCATTCGATCGACCTGATTATGATGGCAAAAAGTAAATAATGCGTGTTTTTGTACCTTCAATAGGTATATATCACCATTTTTTTTATTCATTTTGTTCCTCTTAAAATCGAAAACCTGAATGACCACCTTGAGAATCTTGTTGACAAACTTTACAATCGCGGAAGTATACTATGCTAATCGTAATCATCGCTCATAAATAGTAATAGGACTCAGCCATCTAATTATACACGATACAAAATCAACTCACTGAGTTCACACGTTGCATGCAGTGTCACTTGCACCGAGAACAAAAACACCAACTCATCGCATATGCATGTTATGCATCTAGTGTAAGCGTGTTATAAATATTCGAGTGACACTACCGGAATATAAAGAAGTACTCCCACATCTGGTGATGCCAAATTCGGACATTGCACGAACGATTGGTATATTATTTTAGATTCCTAATGTATGAATTTGAAATAGAATTTATCTATCTATCAATATTATAAAGAGGAAAGATTTGTTGCTCGTTTGTGTTAAGTGAATAGATTTTAATACGAATAGTCATTGATTGTTGATCAATGAAAGTATTAGTATATTTTTTTCTAGTACGTACATCTGCTACTCTATATATCGAAATGCTCCTTTGGTACATCTCCTTCCAGGCTAGATGATCACGCCCGTGGAGCGGCCATGCTTTGTTTATGTCAAGTATAAATTCCAGATTCTGGAAAACTTCAAACGTGATTTAAAAGACCCGTTGCGCCATCTTTTGAAAAGTGTTAAAAGTTGCCACTGATACAGACATCAACACTTACTATTGCTTGACATTGCGTGTAAAAGAGTGTTGTAAACATTCATTTCTTTTCATAACCAGCTTCACGCTGTGCGTCTTTTTATTACAGAAAGTTTGTTACCTGGGGGGCAAATTTTCTTTAATGATATTAAAATCGATATTTCTTACTAAACTATTTTTCAACGACCAACCGCCGAACATTTGCCTTTTCTTATGACAGGGAATGTCTGCAGTATAACAATGTTTCTCTACAGTTATCTTTGTTTGCAAGCAAAAGAGCGTTTGTTGAAAAAATATTTTAGTTGTGCATGATGTCAACATCCCTATTCGAACGGACAGTCCCTATTCGAGTGGCAGTTGGTAATTATACTTTTGGGCCGAGCTATTTTCAACCTTGCGTAGGAGGCGTTATGTGTCACCGCTGTTTTGGTTTATTTCTTACTTTCATTACTCATTTTTGGTATTGGCAACTGTGCAGTAAACAATGCAAAGTTAGTTGCAAGGAAAGTCTTAAAAATTAAATCAAGAAGGATACCCATCGTTCAACGCTAGTAGTAGGTTGAAAAAGTTGAAATGTTTCGAGAATAATAGGAAAATCTGACGAGATTTGGTCATTTCAAATATTCGTTTCGTTCGTTCGCTTGTTGCATCAAAGTTTATTCTGTGAATAATACATTTAATTCCCATCTAGGTCCTTCATGAGCATCCATGAGTTTAAATGTAACCGACGATTCTGGAATCTCCTGGCCCTTCGATATCAAAATTCTGCTATCTTTACATTACCGCGATCCGAAATCTTAAATCTTAATGTACTTGAAAAGCATTATTAATATTGTTTTACTGTTGTTACAGGGTGAACAGACATGGTGATGGAAGCAAATCCTATTTCTGAAAAGCGTACAGATGGTGAGTCCTAATCAGACTAAAATTCAACCTAGAAAGAAATCAGAAAGTAGAGATTATGCAAACGTATGTATTATGCAATTTTGTTCACATGATGATGATTTTCGGAAGAAAGGACGCCAGTAAATAAAGTATACGACTCTCTTTTAGATATTGACATTCAAACTGTAATATTTGAATTTACATGCATCTCATTTTCGCTAAACGTCGGGAACAATTACACAATCACGTGCAATGAATATCAACATAAAGCTTAAAATTTAAATTATCGTGTGCTAGTTGCAAGCCCATTTAGGTCAGCCGAGTAGATGAAACTCAACCCACCTCTGACTGCGAACGGTTGCACACTTATATGTGTGACAGATTTCCTGTTGTGGGGCAAGCGGCGCGTGGCGGAACAGAATTACTGACCGTGATTGGCACAGGAAGCAGGGGTCAGGGGGAACGCTGTGTAGCGCCCGTGACGTCTCCTTTTTTTGATGATTTGACTTTACATTAGCAAAATTTTAAATAATTAACTGATTACCTGTCTCGATTTCGAAAGAGTGAAATTAATTTATATGGTTTATAATATAAATTTAAAGGTTAATAATCGGAATAAAAATCCAAAATTAATTAGGTACAGTTTAAAAACTTTTTTTTTTTTTTTAATTTATTTATCTTTAAAGGATGTACATTTTAAACTTAAAATTAATGTCTGCCAAACTGTAAGCCAGTTTGTCGGCAGCACCGAAATACAGTTCTCGTGGACAATGTACTTAATCAATTTATAACAATGCACTACTACTATCTTAACTAAACATATACATATTCTTACTAATAAACATATAGGTACTTACTAATAACAGTATAACTATATGTAAATATTTTATCAAGATGTAAAATACAATGACACTGCCTTCACGGGCACAAGGAAAGGTAATGCTTCCGAAGCAGTTTTTTTAGCTGCAGTTTAGACATCATTTGTTCCTTAATAATAATGTCAGCTACCTCATTACAGAGAGTTGGTATAAGCCATTTTCTCGTTCTACGACCAAAGTAATTCCTAATCTTAGGAACTAAGAATTTATCTTTTTTGGAAATTTTACGTTTGGGACGTGTACAATTAGCGGTTTTTTTAAACTTATCGACTCTAAATTGCTCTAAAATGAGTGTATTTTTTACTTTATAATTTATAGGTAGAATTTTACACATTTTAAAAAGTTTCTCATAATTATTATCGAATAATTTTCTAGTTTTAGAATCAATTATAACTTTTAAAAGTCTGATCTGCAATGATTTAATTTTATTGAGGTACGTGGGAAAGGTAAGCCCATAGACACCCAGCCCATAGGCTATAATCGCATCCGCTAGTGCATAGTATAGCATAAACAGGATTCCTCGGTTAACAACAAACTTAACATGATTTAATTTGCCTATCACTGAACGAAGTCTACTGCATACCGATTCTACTTGCAAGTCCCAGGTGAAATGGGTGTCTATCACTAAACCTAGATATTTGTACTGTGTTACACACTGTAGTTGTTCACATTGGCAATTAATCTGATTATTGTGTAGGCAGTCATGAGAATGTCCTTTTAAGGCAATATTTACTGTCTTAATATGTCGGTTATATGGAGATGTTATGCACATATATTTGGTTTTATTATGATTTAGAATAATGCCGTTATCGTGGGACCATTTTATCAGGTTATTAAAGTCCTGTTGTATATTTAATTGTATCTGACTGCTATCATGTCCACTGTACATTAGGCACGTGTCATCAGCGTACATATATACTTTGCAGTTTTTGATGACATTTACCATACTATTGACGTGCATTATGTAGCCAATTGGTCCAAAAACTGAGCCAGTTGGTACTCCATATTTAATTTGACCATAATCGCTGTCGACCCCACTAACTCGTACAATGATATTTCTATTTTGTAAATATTTTCGAAACCAAAAATTTACCGGACCTCTTATTCCACACTCATCCATGGCCTGCAGTAACCTCTCGTGATCTAAAGTGTCGAAGGCTTTTTTAAAATCTACAAATAAAGCAACAACCATATGTTTATTATTTAAAGCATTATTAACATCGTCCGAGAATTCAGCTAGGGCTGTCGACGTGCTTCTATTAACTCTAAAGCCGTGTTGAATTTGTGTTAATATAGAATGTTTTTCCAAAAAGGCTCCTATCTGCTTAACTATAATTTTTTCAAAGATTTTGTTAATAATACTTAATATAGCTATCGGTCTATAGTTTGTATAATCTTTATGTGACCCTTGTTTAAAAATGGGTCTGATAATAGCTGTCTTTAAAGATTCGGGGTAAACTCCCAGGTTTATACAGTTATTCATTAAGTTAGCTAAAATTGGGCTAACATACACCTTCACTAATTTCAAATCTCGCGCTCTAATGCCATCGACACCCGGAGACTTATTGCAGGCCATGTTGTCAATTATTTTTATAATATCGCACTTATCAATTTTCGTATATCGGAAGCTTACATCACTGCTCTTTACATAACTTTGTCTACTAAAAAAATGTTTTTTGCAGGCATGGTTTTGTTTTAATTGTTCTATTTCGTCTGTGAATGTGCGACAAAAATTATTACAGACAAATTCCAGGTTAACATTCTCCCTCAAAAAATATTTTTCTATCACATCATCAGTGGACAATACAGTCCTCCCTAACCAGTTATTTAAGCAAGACCACAACTTACGCATGTCACCCTTACATTCTGAAATATTTTTGCGCCTCTGAGAGTTTTTAGCAACATTTATCGTCTTATGCACTTTATTTCGATATGTAGTATATTCTAATCTTAGAGTTTGACATTTGGGATTTGATTTCCATTTTTTAAAGAGCCTATCTTTTTGTTCAATCATTAAGACTAGTTTCGAACTAACCCACATATGTGTTCCTCGTAGACTAGAGGTAACTAATTTTTTAGATGACTCATAAATATTGCTAAAAACTCGACAAAGTTCATAATATTGTTCATGAGGATTGTTTATACTCTCTAGCCCGCTCCAGTTAATGTTACGCAGTTTACGAGATATTACATAATTATCAAGTACTTCACGGGGAGGTGAGTCAACATTATATCTCTCACTGTTTAACAATAATCCTGTTAGATAATGATCTGACACCTTACATTTTAATACATACGTGTATAGATCACTCGGGTTGACACTTCTCACAAATACGTGGTCGATGCAAGACGCGACCTGTCGCTCCGACACAATCACTTCGCGCGTCACGTCTTGAATTCCACACTGCAGTCCATACTCACTTAGTGCGTCGAGATACTTGCTAGCAGTCGGATCGCATACGCGGTCCTTCAAAATGTTGATGTTGCAGTCCCCCATAAGGATTATATTATTAGAGGATGGAATTGTACAGATGACGGTTTCAATTTCGCTTATAAAGTTGGTTTTGTTTGTGTGTGGCGGCTTATATACAATGAGTACGTCTGATATCTGATTTCCAATCTTTAATTGGCCATGCAAAAGTTCGCAGAAGAATACTGTTTGTTTTACTGTAATAATTTCAAAGCGTAAGCAATTTTTCACGTAGATTATAATTCCTCCGCCCCTTTTCTCCTCTCTTGTAGTCGCGTAACAGTTATAACCTTCAATTTGAAACTTGTACAGCTCATCATTCTTTACATTAATTTCTGTCAAACAAATTATATCGATGTATAGTAAACATCTCTTTATGAGTACTAGGAACTCATTATAGTTTTTCCTAAGGGAACAGATGTTCATATGTATAAAACTGACAGCTTTTTTATTATGAATTAGAAAGTCCTGCCATTCGTGAATATTTTCATACTGCTTAAACGAGATATCTTGGAAATTCATATTATGAAAATAACGTACGAAGTAAAGTAAACTTAGAAGATAAATTGAGCAATTACTCTTTATTTTTATTATTCAAATTATTTAATAGTTTGTTAATATCACTCTCACTTCCTATATTTTCTACTTTTTTTTTTTCTTCCTCACTTTTTCTTACTAGAATCTTCCCGTTCTGGATCCAGATAAACTTATACTTGTCTTTTAGTTGCAGTTTAGTGGACCAAAATAATTGCTTTGTTTGGCGCGTAATACGTTCGTTAATGAATATACGTTGATTATTATTATTATTATAGATTGTGTGATTAGTCAAAGGCATTTTCCTACTTTTAAGCCATTGATATCTTGTTTCTCTCGTACGTAGCGTAATTATTATAGGTTTTGGTTTATTATTGGAACTTTGTCCTTTAATCCGCCAGCTTTTACTGATGTCTTCTTCACTTAGTTTCAACTGTTTAGCAAGGTTCTTCACCACTTCTATAACGTTTTCTCCTTCTTGTGCTTCCACATTCATTAGTTCAATGTCGAAGTCGAATTCTTTTTGCTCAAGGGTTCTGATACGTTCTTCTAGCGATTTGTTAAATTTATCTAGATAAATATTCTTCTGCATTAAATCCTTTAGTACGTTTTCATGCTTCTTTGAGCTATCTATTGAGTCTTGTTGTTTTTTACATATTTCTTTATAATTATATTTCATATCTTCTATATATTTCTCAGTTTCTAAGTTTTTCATTTTTATTTCTATGATTTCAGTGTTAATTTCACTGATGTCGGATTTAATTTTCACATAGATTTTTTCCTGATCTTCTTTCATCTCCTGTAATAGATTACGCATTGATTTCATTTCTTCACGAAAAGCATTAAGTGTTTCATTTAGGGCGTCCGTTGACGTGCAGCAGGAACTTTTATATCTACGTGCTTTCTGGGAGTTTGAGTCCTCGCTGTCCGAATCATTTCTGTCCCGTTTATATTTATTTTGTCGCGAGCTCACCCATACTTTCTCTACAGTTTTATAGATGTTCGGATCTGAACCATACTGAGGCGGTTTTGTTGTCGGCGTCTCCATGATTCGATTCGTCTTGAGTGGCCGGAAATGCTGCGCTTCAAATAGGCCTACTTAACGCTTTTTGCCGGCGGCAGACAGCTTCGATTTTTTTAAGGGTAAAGAGAGGTGTAATGTGCGGGGGCGCACTAACCGGGTCCCCACCGCACCTTAAGAACAACCAATAGCTGCAGTTCTCACTTTTTAGTATTGTTTGTATACGGAACTGTGAAACACTCACTATCCTTCACTAATGTATAGCAGTGTCCTTTTCTAATCTTAATTAGCGCAATAGTTACCGTTCACACGTCCACTCCAGAGAGCGATCCACGAGAAACTGAACATAATAAATGATTCGGCCTGTATTGCTTATAACGGTAAAAAAAGCAAAAAAACAGGTAGCTATCACTAGTTATATGATTGTCTCATCCGTTTTAATACTGAGATAGGAATATTTAACAAATATGTTTGTTTGCTACAGTCAAAGCAGCTTCAAAATAGATGATTGGCTGTGAATTATAACTAAATTATTATTACCTTAGTTAATATTTTAAATGTGTAGAAGTAGAACGCAAGTAAAAGATACACATAACACAAAATATTATGATACACAACGCCGGCAAGTATCTTGAAGCATGGTTTCTTCGTAACGAAAGAGGGATATCGAGTTACTAGTAGAGGTTATAAATAGCGTATCTTAAGTTATTTACATCGGATTCAAATATCGATTCTGTGTAAAAAATAACAATGATAAGGATTTCGACCATCATGGTTTAATCATAAATATACAAATATAAATAACTAGCTGACCCCGCAAACGTTGTTTTGCCATATAAATTACTAAACTGGCTATTAAAAAATAAGGGTTGATTGTAGAAGGATGAAAATTGAGGATTGTATGTATTTTTGTATGTAGTATCATAAAAAAATAGAAATTAAAAATTTTGTCTAAAAAATAAAAAAAAAATTTAGGGTTGTACTACCCCTAACATTTAGGGGGATGAAAAATAGATGTTGGCTGATTCTCATAGATACCGGATAAGCACAAAAAATTTCATCAAAATCGGTCGAGCAACGGCTACGGTCAGAAACGTCTGAGGAGTATGGCAACCAAAACTGTGACACGAGAATTTTATATATTAGATATGTAATTTTAATAATACGAATACTTATAATTTTTTTATTCACACCCCAGTGGAGTGAACATGTGCATAAAACATTTCATTCTTAACTTTAATTAACTTGAATTTTTCAAAAAATAACGCCTGTGCTTGCATGTCGTACGAAGCCTTTGCTAGTATCGACAAACGCTTAATCGAGGTCAAAGACTTTATTAACTGCTATCCATTAGTGATTTTTTACATAGTCCGGTCTCTTCTCAGAATAAAAAAGATCTACACTTGTAAGAATCCTCCATGCTGTCAATGCTTACTATCTGCGTGTTGGTACTTTACATGCCTTTGAGAGCAAATGGAATCTAGCATCGTGGAAAAATACCTTCATGTTTGGCTTTGCTATGTTTTTTGTCGCCGTTTCAGAAAATGACCGAATGAATGATTTATGTCCACTAGCACATCGAAAGAACTATGTAAAATTATACTAGGTTACATATACAGTACACATTCTAATAAGACTAAATAATAATTACTTAAGTACGCATGACCTTTTGAGATCCATGCCAATCGGAGTAACGCCCTCACGCATCGAAGGACGGAGACCTTTCGGTAGACGAACTTGACTCTTGAGCCTATGTAGAGGACATTGGGCCTAAGGGGTGATTACGTCCCGTCCCGTTTTGGAATGTTCTGTTCCATATTGATTTGTAGGCGGGAGTTATTTGTGGTGGAGTGGTGGGACCTACCCGCTACTGCCGCAGTAATCCGCCGTGAAGCATCATGTTTTGTACTTCGCTGGGAGGGAAGTGATTTATAGGATTGTGTTATCCCTATGTGGTCTATGTTCTGAACTTTACGCGGACGAAGTGCGGAGAATAAGTAGTTGTTGATTCAAATAGTATTTTGTATTAGTATAGTATTTGTGTTGATGTAATAGGTTTTTTGTACAGTAAGGTTCATAAATTAAATATCTTTATTTCAAAATCCCTATACCGCTTAATGAGGTAAAAACAATGAATGCGATTCTCGATTCTGGGAAATACGATTTAACAGTGCTCAAAATAAAACAATAGGTCCAGTATTTAAAGCACGTTAACAAAATATTTATCAAATAAATAATGTATTGTTCGGCTTTATTGAAAAGCGTACATAGTCCCGAGCTAAATGAGTAGATTGCAAGTTATCGAGAAAGTTGAGCTATTTTGACGACGTCATCACCTGGATGGGTGACCACTAGTGCATAGTAAAAACAGAACTAATAGGTCGGCTAAGTTAATTACCGACCTCCCAACTCTATTTGATTGTGTACATCAAACCGATGGCGGCCGATTTTGTATGAAGCTGACTTACTAGTTTTACCTTTACTATGGCTAGGGCATGTTGCCACCGCGCCTCGAGGGGCACATTTAACTTATAGGTCGGGTACTTATGAGTAAAATGTGCTTGATACCATCTAGCAGTCTTAAAGCTTGTCAGAGTCAGTTGCAAGCGTGTGATATGTCACTAGTGCCAACCAGTGTACACCACGCTGTAGTTGTAGTATGCTTCAAGACTCATATTGTTGTGATGAGACACCCGCGTCCAACAATCACAAATTATTGTATTTGGTATTGAATGTCAATGTATATACATATGTAGATTTATTTATTATGTTATTGTTGTAACGACTAGTCTGTTGATCTAATGATTAGCGACCCTAAACACTGCGCCGGAGGTCGTGAGTACGATTCCCACCCAGGACAAGTAATTGCGTGATGAGCACAAATGTTTGTTCTGTGTCTTTGTGTTAGTTATCTATATAAGTGTGTTTTTAAAAGTATATATGTATGTTTGTCAGCTATCTGGTTACCATAGCAACAGGCTCACAGCCTAGGTTGGAATGCAGTGTGTTTGTTGTCCCACACTTTTTAATATTATTTATTGTTCTCGTATTTACCCATTTAGGTAATTTAGAATCACATAGTCATCACCTGTCTCTGTCTTCAAGTGTTTAACTCACATTCAAGCTGTACACTAAATCCAGATTTGTATTCCATTCTCATATCGCTACCCGATCTCGGGCGATATCCAGAATACGGGCTCGGCTCACGAACACATAGAGAGCGCGCGTCCGTCCTCTAACGCGCAATGTCAACGAAATCCACACGCACCGGAGGTAAACAACCCTCCGGGCGCACATCTGCCCGTCGGGTGAAAAAACTCACCACCTGGCAACGCTCATACGACTCGGCCGAACCTTGCTAGTTGTGCCCTGGTCGCAACACTGAATTTTGTTTATTGTTTAATGATAATGGAATACAATGTATCTCTTAATGTAGTAACGCATAAATACTAGGATTCCCTTTGTTCAACCAAAAATTGCTTTGATAATATTATTTCACAATACTCACAATCAAGGTGTATACTTTTGCGTTGCTCATAGTATAACGTACGTTACTTTATCTCATTGATTTAAACTCATTGATCATGCGGATCGCGATCTTAGAAAAAATAATAAACTAGAATGGTTATGCAGGCACTGCTCAGCCTCAGCCTGGTAAATATCGTCGAATTTTCCGTATATAACAAAACATGTCGTTTGGCGTAGTAATTACCTGCCAGTAAAGAAGTGGTGTCTACATTTTAATCAAAGGACGGATTTTAAAGGGGATTTCATCAAGTGGGGAGAGCGCAGTTTGCGATCGATCTTCAGGT
>DWOC01000097.1:0-10786 GCA_018250775.1 Helias cama
TCGATCCATAATCACCCCCTAATAGTTATTTTGTGAATATATTTCATGTACAGAATTGACCTCTCTACAGATTTATTATAAGTATAGATGTAGATTATACTTTACAGGAAATCAAAATGATGATTGAGTTTGGATTTTTTAAAATTGCAACTTTAATTCTTCTCTTATTGTACTTTAAAAATTTTGACACGATCATAAATTAATGTGTCGTGTATAGAATAATGTTTAGATAAAGCGCAGCACCTGCGTTTATGTAACAGGTTATAGTGTTTCTCTTACAAAACAATATGACGATGATTTATAAAAACTATGAGTGTCAAAGTGGCTATAAAGTTGAACAATTCGTTAGATTATAGGCTGTTATAAAGAAAATTTCGAGAAAAAACACCTATACAGTCTTCAACAATGTTGTAAGTATCATGGTATAAAACATAAAAAGATATTAAGTCTCATTTCTATGGTATAAAATTAGTAATCCTAACTACTGTCTATAAAAAATTCTGAATGGCTCATAAATTTTTATTTACAAATTTATAACGTTTGTTAGGTAACGTAACTTGGTTTTTCAATTTTTGTGTAAAATATATTTTCACAAGAAATTTGGATTATCTGCCAGAGTAGGTACACATAAAAATGTTAGTAGTTGAAAAACCTAACGCCTTAGAAGAGTGAAAAAAAATGTGTGCTAGACTGGAATAAATTAAATAAAATAAGAAATAACCAGACTACGCAAAAAATAATATTAAATAAAAATTAAAAAGTTATAATGTAGAGAGGACTATTTAATTATAATTTATTGATTATTTATTATCTTAGAAAAACCACCATTGAAAACTGTTATGTCGTTAATTAATTTAATAAACAGTTAATTGATCTCTAGAGTGCAAATCAAAAGGACATAGACCCATAAAAGTACATTATTAATAGTAATAAGAGACAAATTTTCTGTTAGATGATAGATAAGTCTTTAATTCATCTATAAGTCATATTTGCATACAAAAATGGTAAATATAGAGTGATTTAAATATTTTGTACCAACTTTCTCACGATATAAGAAGTGAATGCTTTTAGCACTAACTCCGCCTTTGTCCCGACACATATGTACGGTACATACAGAAATAAATGAATAAATATATTTGTGCAAATAAATTCTTTCATTAGAGACATAGGTAAGGTTATAACATCTAGGTACCACCATGATAAAACAAAACGTTTATCTAAATTTTCCTACATCCGAGATAAGGCCGTAACTCACCGAGTTGACCAAGTGTATGCTGTTTAAGTTTTTTGCAATAAAACTACTGCTACCTGTTTTATTTCTAGAACAAGCATATCGCAGAAAGGAAGATACTTACATTATGCTATAACAAGGAAGCGAACTAACGCTCACCTCGAAACACTCGGTGGACCTCGGACTGACCATTAACAATTACATTAGGTAAGTACTAAGAATATACTTCTTTGACAATACTTAATTATAAATAATCAAGATGTTTATGCAAAAATTATGATTGCTTAGTGTCCATCAGAGACAAAAGAAACTTATTTAGGAATAGTTACGTTTTATTGTAGGATTAGCAATCCTACCTATCTAAAAATGAATAGATTAATTATGAACTTATTAATGGATCGATAGGTATCTTATGTAAATATGAGAACCATAATGTTGCATGTGGCCTTGGCCCCCATGGTGTATCGGATTTGAAGGAGTCTATATAAATCACTTAGGATTTGTAGAGGTGGCAAGGTGAGAGCATAGAACATGTTAATTGATCATACATTGCAGGAATAATATTCATATAAAGAGCATAGTTATCGATGAGTCACTTCGTTCAAAGACGATGTGGGGAAGCCCGAATGATATTGACATTCTACATTCGTCCCTGGTGCGTACTTCGGACGGCGGCGTGGCGTAAGCATAAATAAAAGATTATTGCTATAAACGCATATCTTTACGCATAAGTAGGTAGTAGGCTCGATACAATGAATATGAAAGGCTTGTAATAGCCTTTAAGGATAGCGTTTGAGGAAAATCCTAAAGTCATGCCTTTTAGTCTGATAAATTTTTGTAGGGCTTATTAAAATAAATTATAGCTTGTAGGTACATTAAGTATATTATTATATGCGCTACTCTACGAGACTACATTTATCTTCTAAGAAACATTCAGTCAGGCAGGTGGACTACCTACTAAGCCGTTAATTTGTAGGAAGATACGTTATTATGAAAATATTTTTTTTGTTTTATTTTCATTAAATAATAATAACTATGAAAACCTTTTGCAAGAATTTGTACACTGTTTAAATAGTGCAAACTCATTCGGTTATTGCTATGAGTAAGCTGAAGTGTTGATCGAATACAGTTACAATTTGTATGGACTAACGTGTACGTTCAGTCAGTAGTGAGTTTGTTTGTTCCTTCGGAATTGACAATGGCGAACGCATACTTGCACGCCAGTCGACGGCAAAGATTCCGTTTTGTAATTGAAAATAACTTTCAATGAACGTTACGCATCGGCTGTCTACGATCAGTACCAGTATGATACGTAAAAATATTAGCATTGGTACTACTGTTATTTGCTGAAAAATCTTAACTTATATATATCACAAAGAAGAAGGATTTTATTGCTTGTTTGTTTATTTTTTTAAATTTAATCTATTATTTAAAAATTCTTTCATCATTAGAATGTTACATTATGCTTGAGTATCAAAAGCTATATTTTATTCTGGAAAAAGTCGGGATCCCTACGAAAACTACTGTAGTGAAGCTACAACAGTATAGGATAATCACTTAGGTATGACTGCCAAGTTGTCTAGCGTAAACGTGTCTTTTATAAAATTGAACATTGTGGGGGTAAATGGGGAATATGAGAATATGAAAACTCTGTCTTAGCGAAAACAGTGATTTAAGGGCGTGACCATCAAGATCAGCTAAGAAAAAGTTTATAACAGTAATAAAGCAAGCTGACGGATTATTTTATCGTGACCTGCACTTAAAAATATACATAATAAATTTTAAATCCTAGGTTCATAAGGAAATACAATAAGGACGATAAGTTAAATAGCGAGGTGCCTAATGGCTCTTCAGATTACTGAATGATATACTTGAAACAATACTTGTGTTCCGTATAAGTGGGCATCTCTAGTATTCTCTAGACTAGGACGTACCTACCTTGGTATATTACGTGCCTTTATTTAGAAGGTTTTATTACGAACTTTTATTTAAAGTAGGTAAATATGTTAGTTTGCCAAAACACTTTATATTGTTAAGGTAATTAGTGAGTAAAAAAATTTTTTGTACAAAGGATAGGTTAAAAAAATTTCTTGCGCAATATGAAATTTTGAAGTTATTTGATAGGTACCTACGTAGTTCTAAAATAATAATTATTAGGTGATAGTCCTAACTGTGTGACTAACGTAAGTTACAACCAGTTAGTGAACCAATGCAACTAAGTCTACTCCCAAAATCGTTAATCTTTGATCCAATGAAGAAAACGATGTAACTAAGAGTAGGCCTCGACAAGAAAACTGTCTCGACATAGGTACCTACCTACCTATCGATTATCGATTTTGGGACTGGACTTACAGGTTCAGGTCTCTTATCGAACAAAATAGCAAAAATTAGTTTTCATCATTGTTTCATACACTGAAAAAATGCTTATATAATTGACTAACTACGATCTGAAAGGAATTTTATGCATCGATAAACTTTGTTATATGCAGCTTTAAAATAAAATTCATTAGTTTTGCATTGTGGCTTTTTAAATTTTTTAACTTAGTATGATTATTTTGAAAAAAAGGACATTTCGATATCCGTACGATACGATGCTCGGAACAATGTGCCGAAGAATTACGAGACTTACCTACTACTCAAGTATACATGGACATAACAACAGTAATGCTTGGCTGGCGATTACTTACTCTATTCACTTTCATCAATACCTGGTGTGAATAAAAACCAGTAAATGTAGTCAACTATAGAATATAAATATTATATACAAGAAAACAAATAGATAGTAATTAAAATACAGAAATCTATCTTTTTTTCGGCAGCCACACATTAAGCAATTGATTTAAATAAGTTCAAAGCAATTTCGAACTAGTCTCTGGCGGTCTACCTATGCTATTAGGCAAGGTTTTGTCCAGGATAAGATAACATTTACACTTAAAAAAATATAGCAAGTGCACAAACTTAATTGCCTCGTGTGAATTTTGTTATATCATACATAAATCGTCATGGCGACGATTCAAAGTGAAATAATTGTGTGAAAAATATTTACTTAATTCATTATGAGCATACCTTGAATACTCTGATTTAATATCCTACCCACTAACCCCTTTTCGCAACTTAGTTGCGTTATTATATTTTTCACGCGATAAAATACTAAAATAACATTTTAGGTTTCAATGAAAACGTTTACTTAAAATGTTTTTCTAAACTAGAGTATATCTACATAGTCATCATTTATATTATTTCGTATTGTAGGTAAGTACCATACTCAGTTTCTATTCCGCTTGTATTCCGAGACATTTACGAAGAAATATTGAATTAAAAATAGATTTAAATAAAATCTGCGTGAGGCGGTAATTTTTACTTTATAATGTCAGCTTGTTTACTGACCCTTCCGGTTCTGCCAGGAGGACAACTGACAACAGGAAATATCAAGTCAATTGAGGCCTTAAAGACAATTCCAATAAATTAATTGCAATATCTACCATGATTATGAAAGAAAGTCATTATGAATATCAGGTCTAATATTTATCATACTACTAAAAGGCAGCTCAAGTAACGAGAATTACAGATGCCTATGTTTTAATATTTACACATTTTATCCGTATTAAATGGTAACGACATAGGTGCTGCTGGTGGTGGTGAAATACATTTCAAGAGACGAGAATTTGATACCATTCTATTCTAATATAACAAAGCTAAAGTGTTTGTTTGGTTTTGTGTTGGATAGCCCATTTTGGGACAAAAGAAGTAGAGTAGGCGTGTTGGGGGTTACATGTTATAGATTTGGTGTGTCTTCGTACGACAGGGAGAAACTCAGTTGGGTAAAGCGAAATTTGCGTCAGTATACTCGTATAAGCGTTACAAGTTGAAGCAGTTTTTCAACTCCCCAAAAATAATTTGCCCAAATGACTTTTAAATCCTACACAATTATGTTTCTAAAATGCCATTGAAAAGCCAGTATAAAATCGCAACTAATTATTGATATGACTATTTATTCTAAGATCGATCCCGTCTTAAAGTGGATGTGCATAATGTAAGGTACATATTTTAACTTACATAGGTGCTATGAGAAAGTTTTAAAAATAGCGTGGACGTGGACTGCGAAAAGCTATAGACGAATTATGTGATATTATAATGCGATTGATGGCTTTCTGTAAGGCATTGCTTAGTCGTTCTTATTACTTATCTTTTTAAGAACATTTCATATTCACTTAGAACTTTATCATAGTGGTAAACATATCGTATTTTATAGCTACTGAACTATTATTGTAATGAAAATTTTAAAAATTACCTAACATTTGAGCGTTCTTAAGATGTTGGGGATGATTATGGCGATATCTAAAAAATTGCTAAAATTGCGACAATATTATTGAAAACGAGGTTAGGCCGTTGTTATTATTGTTGTTGTTGTTATTATTATGGGACATAGGACAGTATGTTATTTGGACAAACTGTTTTTATGAAGCATTGCATTCATATAATCCCGAATGTCTTCATGTCTAAGTCTTCTTCAGTAACTTCTATGCTAATTAGGCAGCGAAGCTTGTTTTGGGTTTGCGTGTCACAAAACGAGCTGATTTTTGGTGTCGATAAGCAGCGAGGGCAATTTTAGTTAGGCGAGAAAATAAAGCTGATCCAAGTAACGCCTTATGCATTATCCACCGCGTAAAGTAATCACATTACCTACCGTATTCACAATATTTAGAGCGTGCCATAGTCTTCTAATATTACGATAACACTATACGCGTAATATTGGAATTGCAAAGTTCAAATTGAGTGCTCACGATGATTTCACTGTGAATGCATATTTTTACCTACACAGTGCAAGGGATACCAAAAATTCATATGAGTGTATGATGTAGGTATTAAGTTTAATCATCGATTTTGAGAAAAGACATAATAAAAAGAGCTTGCTGTAATGACTAATAATAAAATCCGCGGAAGCTAGTTCTTCTTTTAAGTTGTTTAAGCCACAAATTTTCTACGAAATAATTTTACTCCCGTCACATAATGATAGCACCTTCCTACGCCATTTGTTTAGTACTTTGTTTAGGTTCATCATATAAACTAATTACTGATGGCTGATCGTAAGCCTTAGTGATGCGACACAGTGATAAGGTGGGCCGGTGGTGTGGTCCAAAGATTGTCGGTGGAGCGCGCATTGACGATGCGTTTGCGCAACACCCGGAGGCAACACGCTCGACCCTGAACTCAATTCGGCCGCGATCATTTTGCAACTAATCACTGGTCGTTGCGCCGCAGGTAGACGTCGCGCACCGTCGCCGGCACAAAATGTAAACATTTACAGGCGCTGGTCGATCGCACGAGGCCGAAACGAACGTGATCCCTCACTTCATACACCATTAAATGATTATCCTTATTTGACAACCACCTCTCCACGCGTCCTGGCATTGAAAAATCTAACTGTTCTGGTAAACTAAACATGGACGAACAAAGTGCGAACAGCTTACGAACGCTAAAAATAAGTTACTCCATAACAGACGGTGCTGTACAGCACTTCCTATTGGATAATGGTCTTTCAAGGATGCGCAGTTCTCGGCTGTTTGTGTTTGTAATTTTCATGTTGGTGTGATTTGTCTGTTATGGTTATTGGATTTCGAATACTTCGTACGGTTCAAACACATTACTAAGTATCGGTATTGTTTACTTTTTTCGAATAGCAGTAATTTTATCAATAGAACAAGTCTACTTGTTCAGTTTACAGTCAAATATATTTACATCACATTAGGCATAACATTTAATAAAACATAGGTAGGTCTAATTATATATTAATTCAGTTATTACACATTATAATTAGTTTAAAAAATACCTCTTCTTTGGCTTGTTTGTATTAAATTTATAAATCATACGCGTTTTTTAAATGTCGTTGTAGTCATGGCCTTTTAGATTTAAACAGTATCAGTTACCTACCCTTTAATAGAAGGCATCCTTAAAAAAAGCACAAAGCCACTCTTTAACTTCAACATGACTGATTCTGCCTTATGCCATGAACTTTCATTCACTTTTGTCATGGGGGTAGCATTATGTATTTGGTATATAACTATATGTTTTTATTGCTTGCTTATTATTGCTTTCTGCATAATTTTTCTTAAGTCTTTCTTCCTTTTTTATTTTTTAACTTTGTTTTATTTTAGTTTTCTTAAAATCTTAGTTCAGTAGCAAACTCTATGGTGGATAACTTTTTCGTAAAATTGTAATCCATAAACCAGAGTATCATGAATCAGGTTTTTCTGAGTTTGGGGGAGAGAATGCAGTGTAAAATTAACAAAAAGAAAAAATCTTTTTGAATCTATGTCTGATATGTCAATTTTTATGATAAGTCAGCAAATAAATCGACAGACTGGACTTTGAGACTGGCTCCATTACTACTATTAAGTATAATAATATTATTCTTGAATTCTATTTTAAATATTTTTGACTAATAGCTCGAAATCGGTCGTCATTTATAGCTTTAAATTTTAACTTAAAACAATTAGTTTTTCTTGCTAATAAAGAACTCACATTTGTGAAGTGTTTACAGTGGCCATTCCAATATATTAATACTAACATAATTATTTGATTTTCTAAGCCCAATCTTGTAGTCCGTAATGGAATGTTTTACTTCATTTTCACCGTATTTTAAAAGTTTGCACTCGTAAAAAAAATCGTCAAGCTAACATCTTGTAGAAGACAAAAGATATGCGACGGACCATTGTAAGTGATGGTGAGTCTCAGCCTACTGGATTAGGTAGGAGCATTTGTCATAAGACGCACTTGATTGCATGCACATGCATTTGGTCGTGATTGCGGTACCTGCTGACTAGTCTGACTCCTCGGACGGAAGGTCAACTAAGCATATATAGATACCTACTATGGGTACGCATAAAACGTCATTATGATGCGTAACAGTTAACTGAAAGTGACTTAATTTAGTAAAACCTTGACTATTTTTGGCAGGGCAGTGAATGTAAAACAGTAAAGATGACATTGACCATGTGATTCTGACACATTTCTTAGGAAATATCGCGTAACATTTATTCTCGCCAACTTTAATTTGTTGCATTGTCCATAGTTGTCGTCGCGTGAGCATGTGCTGATATGGCCGGCATTGATTATGTGTCTAGGGACGGACAAATTGAACGTCGGTTCCGCTTGTCGCCGTTCCTGTGCGTCTACCTGTAACTACTTCGGAAATCCGCTATGCATATATAGCCGCTTATATTATGCCAATAACTTCTAATGAAACCTTAAAGCCATAAAAATTGAGCCCATTACTTAATAGTTAAAATCGAGATTTTATGCTATAAAATATTTTAATGTTTAAATACATATTAGAATAGAAGCTTACTATAGACTACTACATACTATACTATATACTATAGTTAGTAAAAACTAAGTAATATTAATAAAAAGATAATTTTACATTTGCTGATTGTTTTCTTGCATAAACTTGATAAACGAAAAACGCGCAATTAATGTCAAGTTCTCGTTTAATTTAAATAATTTCCGGAAGCTTACAGCAGTGACCAATAAATAACCTTTAACTTGATATAGCTATGATCGGGGCTTTTATTTTTTTTGCTTAACTCGTTTACTGACCTTCAAGGATTTCCGATGTTAGCTTTCCTTATTTAGTTTAATAGCCTTCGTAACTATAAATGCTTTGTCCGTTTGTTGCTTGTGATCGTCACCTCTTTTGTCCGCCTAAACATTTTTCTAATAAATATTAGCATTAAGCCCATGAGAAATGCCAAAAAGATAGATAAGACCTTGCTTCCTTTTTCATTAACCTTGTGTATTTTACGACAGTTATATACGAGTTCGATACCAATTTTGTTTAGATTAGGTCTAAAAAGTCATCAGATGATCAGTGTCGGTTTAAAATTCTGTTCGATTCTAAGTCATAAAACTCAAAAGCACTTTTTTGTATGGTTTGATCACTCAATTTGCATAGGAGGATATTTGTCAAAAGGTCGCACAAACATAATGATTATGTCCATACTAAAAACAAATATAGTCATGTTTGTCAAATGAATAAATTTGCCGATGTGCTTAGTTCTTACTTCATAATATGTTTTCTTAGCACATGATTTTGATTTTAGATTAAAAAATGGTATCATTATTAGTTGCAAAAACATGGTTAGTAGATGTTAAAAAATTATAAGTAAACATTATTTAAGTACCTAACGGTTTTTTTGACATTGCTACTGAAATTTGCATGAACAGCTTTTGTCCTCATGGGTGACAAGAGTGTATCTATCATTATACTCCTGCTATCAGTTCACAGTACTTAGGACCCCAGTTCAATTTCTAAATATAACTAACTAATAGTATATCAGTTTTTAGTTAGATTTACATCTAATCTGAGACTTACATATATCGTTTACGTAGCTATCACAACCTTTCTAAAGTACATGCTTATATTTTTTATTTAATTCTGTTGGCTACTAAGTAAACCTTAAGTAGGCAATACGCAGTAAAAGGCAACTTCTCGAGAGTATCTTACTCCTGCAGGTGTTTAAAAGATGCTATTGCTGTTTATCGTTCATACGACGAAAACATAGATGGAGCACCTTTGATAGCCTATAAGGCGATAGCAGGAGTAGCGTTAATCTCATGTCATGTCACTGGCCAGGCGACGTGACCTTACGTCACACGTCCCCTGCTTTGCGCCGCCACACGCGAGGCGAATACTAACGTCTGCAGAACGCCTTGGTGAATCCTTGGCTTCAAAACGAAGCTCCTTTCTTAGACCGTTGCGTTTATTGCATGTTTTCTACTAATATCTTTTGACGAAGGTGCCTCCAAAGGTGTTGGTACGGCGCGTAGTGAATGCGATACTTACATATTTTAAGTACCTATGTCATGTCCTTCAGTATGCCTCGTATTCTTCGCTTGTAAGATCACATTGGACACTACTTTTAACTGAACATCACATAGTTTGTGTCACTGTGCGTTTTTTAGGAAATTAACTTTGGTAGATCTCTGCTGATCAGAGTTGACCTTTGATCATGTGTATACTCCGTGTTTTCTCTACGTTCTGTCTCTTGAACACATTATGCATACCTACAAGATTTTTGACATCGAAGTCAATGTCGATGCTGTTTAAAAACTGGTTAGGATTATTAATTTAAATTTGCAACATTAACATATTTGTCTCTAGTTCGTTGGGTTACTTCGTGTGAAGGTCGAATTTCCACACACCGATGATATTGTTCATCGCTAGTAAAGTAGAATATGGGAACTTGTAGTTAATGGCTAGGTGCTATTAGACGGTTCCCTTCATCACATGATTAGGACGACGCAAGCTGATTTCATAATTACTACGGTATCATCATTAGTCTCACCTGGTGCGGCCGTTTCTTAGGAACGGCGCGATTCCCTTCCAGAGGTTTGTTGAGTTAGAGCACACACACTGTTAGACGAAGGACAGGAAACATCCACTGCAATGAAACGTTTATAGGGGGCGCTAAGGTAACGTGGTAATCGCGCGCGTTTGTCGCGATACGACGACGGTCACTGCGCCTGCGTTCGGCGTGCACGAGTGCTCCGTAC
>DWOC01000098.1:0-10784 GCA_018250775.1 Helias cama
CGTATTGAGTCTTGTACAATTAGTTAGGGATCCGTATCAAAACTTTGATAATGTAATCCAACTATTAAAGCAAAATGATGTAGGTACTACGGTTTTATAAAGGAAGGCAATATGTACAAAAGAGTCCGCGACACGATATACTCGTATCTATCAATTACGGTTACGTCATCATAACACCTTTTGCAATAGTAATGCCGGTACAAGCGAGGCCACATTATTCGACCTTTATTTTAATTATAATAAAAATTTTTGCATGATAGTTACTTAAAGGCCAGATCGGCAGTAGTAAATAAGTTAAATTTTGAATTTAAAAAAGAATCAATCGTGCTGAATCAAGAGTGTTCTGAAATTATTTCTTACTTTTTAGATAGAAGTCGGTTAAATTTTTCTGCATTATCGTTCTCTGGTAACAAAATCTGGTAACAGAACGCAAATTTATAGTGAAAACGCAATTTTAAAAACAACCTTTTTATACATAAAGATACTTCCTTTATAGGATTCTTCTCAGCAAACCGTTTAATTTAATAATCATATTGTTACAGTGCGTAAAAATAGCTATCTTGGCCTGTCCGCCATATTGGGTTTAAAACCCACAAACTAAACGTGTTTAACACCCAAACGCCCAATCGGTTGAAGATATGGACTTCAAAATTAAGTTGCAAGATTCCAGCTCAACAGACATACGTAGATTGCCAGCACAAGCTTGTAATATATAATATAATATATTACAAAAAATGACCCGTTGAACAGCACATTAGACATAAAATGCACCTAATTGTATTAAGTACATACTGTAAGTTAATTAATAATTTTATTATAAATCGATAATATAGTAAAATATACTCGAGGCAGTCTACTCGTTCAGAAATTTTTAAAACATTTTTTTTTAAATTAAAGGTTTATACTCATTTTGAAATTGTTACCCTTTTAAATGCTTAGTGTTCTAACATAATGTTCTACAATTTACAACCTATTATACTATTCTAGTCATATCAGAAAGTTGCACCTTTATAAATCTTGAACCTCTCGCTTATATTCCTGTTATTATAAAAATTATAGTAAGTAGATTATTCTCGCATCCGCTAAATTTAAATTCTCGACATTTTATTTCCACACAATGCCTAAAACGTGTGACATCTGTTTGATTTACAGTATTTTTTAGATTTTAATTAAAAATGCATCTTGTAGGAATTCGTAAAGGACACCGTATTTAAAATTTGCTGTCAATGTACAACAATTTTATTATTTACAAAAAAATATTATAAATATAAATACACAATTTTTTTCTTTTGTCTCAGGTAAATTTTATAAGTACTCAATTTATGCGAATAATACTATAAAGGTTCTCAACATTAATAGTTTAGATAATTCACAAAAACTGTGTTCCAAGAAAAAAATTTTGTAAAGTATTTTATCCAACGGGCTTAAAAAGTTATTATATATTTTAGAACTTTATTAAATTTTATTATAAATGTTAAAAAAAGGAAATCGTTCAGGAAAATTTCCTGTTGCATCCTCAATACTATGGAAGTACTATTGCACACAACTCAAAAAGGTGTGTTTAAAAAAAATTTTTTGTAATGTTTGTATCTAATGAGTTATAAATTTTGAATATTTTAGAGTTACATAATAACATTAATAAAGTGATGAATTAGGACGAATGTGGCGTTATTGAAGTTATCAATTTTAAAGACTTAATATTTGAAAATCGTCTTGTTCGTTCTGTATGAACAAATATCTCTGTGTGACTTGTGCGAGCAAATTATATTAAATATTACTGTAATTCATTACCTTTGTGTATTATGAAAGTCAGCCGCCAATTCACAATGGCGGCCATCATTCCTGTGCTTCCTGAGTTGGAGTCTGCTTGCCCATTTCTACACATATATCAAATAGGCTACAATTATCTTCAATGTTTTTGGTAGTGTTTAGTGGCCCCACTATTTAGAAGTAGGTTTTTTGTGGTCGCCAAGTTCTTAGCAGTTGATTTCGTATGTTGCTTGGAGGGAAACAACCATTATTGCGCCTAGTCCCTTCTTACATGGCAGTGATGATAGTAAGATAATATGTTTTTTTAAGTCCATTAAAATGTATCTTGAATTGTAATAAATCGTAAGTATTAAATGTGATAAAGATTATTGTTATAAATATCAGTGGTTACTTCACCTTTATGTACAAATTGCTTTTATAAGTACAAGTTATTCCATATTACATTATGTATACATTTATAAATAAGTTTCTTATAATTTTTACATTTTAGTAAAATATATTGATACATGTATATTAGGGTATTGTCATTTTCTTGTCTTTTCAACTTTAGTTATATTGATGAATGATAATAATTATTATTGTAAAATTAATTTTGTCGAATCAGATGTGATTTTAGGTTCAATGGATATTGAAATTGGTTGTTCTTTTTTTAATTTTTATTTTTAATAGGCAAGAGATTTTGATCTTTTGAATTTTTTTTACAACACCATCATCATCACACTGTCTCTTAATTTCGTACACTAAAACATTTAATGTTTGACGATATTTTCCATAAAATAAATACTTGAGCTGAACTTGAGCTTGAGTTTACACTATGACTACATATTATCTCATAGCATAGCAGGATAGCATCAGTGTACATTTGGCATTTATTATTATAGGTATATATTTTATTTCTACGCCTATTAACGATAGCAAGTGTTGACGTTAATCTTTCCCTCAATGGCTTTACTTCGATTATATCTTTATCTTACAGAGAAGTATGTAAAATTTCCTTAGCTTAAGTTTTATATTCAGCTTTGTATCCGTTGGCGTCCTCTGAATTCAATTTACTTTTTTTTCTCAATAATAGAATCTGTTTTCAAATATTATGTAGCGTATTATACGCTGTATATTGGCTGCACCGGTTTTAGTTACCATTGATGGGTACAATTTTATATACGCCATCAAAATAAGCATATTACCCTAATACACGTTTAAACATCGGCATGTAGAATCTAATATAGTCTTGCAACATTTTTGTTATAAATATTTTAAATGTATAAAATGTGTAAGTGAAGATTTTTTAATGAATGTAAATATTTGAAAATCGTTAGGCAGTGCCCATAAAGCTTACAACTTGACATTTTCGTTCGTTTTGTGCAAATATTGCTAATATACTTTGAAATGAAAACTTTGTAGTGTTATTTTAACAATTTTAACTTTTTATGAAGCCGACTGTAATTTTTTTTCATAAAACGAACTGTAATTGTTAATAATAATAATAATGTCAACATACTTCCATAGTAAGTACACAACTAGTAGGTCAGCTAAGGCCGCTCGGCGAGTTAATTACCTACTCTTACAATTATGGAGTTAAGCAGCTCACCGTACCTATTGAGACCTCGCCGATCTCACTAAACTATAGTGCGTGTGCGTGCACGATAGTGTGCGTGCTTACTCAGCTGCCGCCCGCTAACTCAGGCGTATATTTAAACCGGCGGCGGCCGATTTGTATAAAGTTGAATTACTAGTTCTGTTTTTACTATGATACTTCTTACGATTTTATGTGTTGTATTTGTATCAGAACTGTAGAAAACAAAAGGCAAGATCAAGGACACGACTCAATGACTAAAGCATATATTTTTTTGTTTCTATTCTTTTCAACAGACAAGACATTCATTCCTATATTTTATAGTAAACTTCAACAGTTTTCATATATGTTTGTATATTCTCTGTAACTCTGTTAAATTTTATAACGATTGTACCTATACCTACTTACTTGTAGAATACTTATGAGATTTATGAGAAACATTTATAAATTTTAAGTATTTTTAAAAAAATGGCAGTATGAACGCATAGTATGCCACATAGTATGAAATGACTTTTAATTATTCAAGTATGCATTTATATTTTGAGTCTATTTCGACAGAAGTGTTTGACCTACCTTTATTTCTTAAATTATAAAGTCTTCTACACTTACCTAACCTTATAATATATATTGTTCACGGTTATATAATATTTTGTAATTTTCGTAGTCTTCCGAAGAATTCAAGTTTGTTTTTAAAGTAGCTAGATATAATAAGTGCAAAAGTATGGTAAATCTTTTTCTTGCAGTAAGCACTTGGCATTGATTTAAAAAAACTTGGTACTTTTTGTTCTAAACATGTACCTGAAAGTTCAACAGGCGACAATTATAAATAAATATAATGTCAATTGGCTATTTAAAATTCGCGGTTTTTCACATTTAAAATTTTTACTAACTAACTGTATACAAATGCTGGTCAAATTTTGACAACTTTGAAATCTTTGAAGATTTAACTGGTAACAAAAGCTTTTTTAAGTACAATTTTATCAATTATACTGCTTGGAATAAAAGAGATATACCAACCTGCATGCATTATAGTTTTCTTCTGACAACTGACATCGAAGCTATGTAAATTGCTCAGTTTCAATTGGTAGACTTTTATAATTTGCTTTATGGTAAAAATTACTTTACGAAATAAATAAATCGAAATTTGAGAGAAATATTGAAAATAAAAATTGAAAATGTGATGGGACATATCATATTTGTAGTATAATAATGACTAATGTTAACCTTTGTTATACATAATTGGATGTACAAATAATCAAAAGATCATCTTGCGTTGTAACGAGAGTGGCGTTTGTAGAAGAATGTTCAGTTATCGAAATAAAATAATGTTGTTTGTTAAATTTGGTCTATTTTTATTAAGTACTAGCAGCCCATCCCGGCTTCGCACGGGCATAATATTATAATAAAAGAAAATATACAATGTTTTACAGTGAAATTCTAAAAATTATTTTTTTATTGAAAACAAAAAACTAAGTTATAATTTTTTTTTGTGAATATATTTAGATTATTCAAGTTTTAGTAAGCATCCCTAATTTTCTTGAAAATGAAACATAGCCTATGTCACTCGGGAATGGTGTAGCTTGCCAACGGTGAAAGAATTTTTTAAATCCGTCCAGTAGTTTCGGAGTCTATTCATTTCAAATAAACAAACAAAGAATCAAACCTTTCCTCTTTATAATATTAGTATAGATAAATGACAATGTTAATTATTATCACAGAAAAAGAGGTGGATTGGCGACACCAGCACATGTTGTGCACGTCCCCTATAGTCTTCCAGACTCCCTACAGTTACCCAAAGCAACGAGTGCCAAATTATTGTTTTTCATAAGAACAAACACCACATCCAACTGAAGGTCCTGTCAAATTTCTGTTCTGTTACATTTCAACCGACCTAATCCACAGCACGTGTCCCGAATAATACGAGTTCAGAAGTAATAACAATCACAAAATCTCTATCAAACGATAAACGTGTCAGTTCAAAGACATTGTCGTTAGTTATTGAGAATGTGCGTCAACTGCCAGCGGTAAGACCTAGGAATTGGGTCACGAATGCCTAATCCTAGGCTATTCCCAGACCTAGGTTCATTGGCTTGGCGGGCATAGATTTATTATACGGACGGTTGATAAGAATTAATTACGTTTTGTTTTGATATAATTGCAGTGCTGAATGAGTCATAAAGTGTGATAGTAATTGCTTTTGTGATTTGTTGGGACAATTTTTTTCATCTTCAAAAGTGTGAACGTTAAAAAATTTAAATTTGCATCTTATAAATTGACAAACGTGTAAAAGGGAAGTGAAGTTTAGCAATATAGTGTCGTCCCATTAATATACAAATATAATATCGGGTTGTTACAAATAATGTGTTTACAATGTGTATAACACGTACGTAAATCCCTTTATATTTAATGTATGTTCATGACTATTATGTAAATACGCAACTTTTTTACAAATAATTGACCACTTTACACTTACACTTTACTTTACACTTGACACATTTTACACACCAATAAACTGTTTCTTTATGAAAAATGTATAGTTTTAAATACACCTAAATGAATATATATTTTATTATTGTAGGTTTCTTTATTTATTAAGATGACGTTTTTTGTCTGAAGCCACACTTCAAATTCATTTATATGCAATCGGGCATTCGACTATGGATAGCTTTAATCCACGAATAAATCCTCTAGATCGCATGAGTTGTTCAGATATAAGCACATTGCTCCAAACGTGTCCGTTCGAAACACTACAAACCTTGCACTTTCACACAAAGCACGTTAGACAATCAAACTTAGTATATTTGGTGTGTTTTTGTTAAATTTAATACAGTTAATTTGTTTAAAATTTTCAATTTGTTTAGTCAGTTTTATGTCGTTACTCTACAAGAATTCGTCCACATATTTTATCAGGCACAAGAACTTTATAAAGCTCAAAACATGTAATATCAAATCGAGAAGTTAACCAGCGTCGGATCAGTACCTGGACAGGTACTTATTGCTATCGATAGATCGATAACAGTCGTTAAATCTGGTCGGAGATCCCAGGTTTAAGAACGTCCGACACGGATTGGCCTCTAACCCGAATGCCTCCACCTATCCGCATTGGAGCAGCGTGGTAGTATGCTCCAAGCATCCCCTTGTTCTGGGGAGAGACCCGTGCCCAGCAGTGGGACAAGTAAGCGTCGCAGCCATACAAAATGTATGAAGACTATGCATTTTTGACAGACCATCAAAAGTATCTCTATTGACTAATTTTTCTACCCTGCTGTGTGGTGGTCCTGAGTGGGAATCGAACCCCCGACACCCGGCGCAGTAGTTAGGGACTCCAACCACTAGATGAACAGGCCAGATATTACGCCATATTGCTAAGTTACCACAGCTATAGCACGCTGTAAAGCGGCCATGTACCTATTATCAGTTTTGGTTGTAGAAATTGGTTTGCTTTCGACGAATTTAAATTAAGAAAGGAAAACAAAATGTAACACAGTCATACTCCCGCTATAGGATTCATTGTCGCGGGCGGCATGGACGTACCTCGGTAATAGGATTTGAACCTTCAGGTTCTTTTGTCCACCGCCCATTTTCGGAATTTTTTGAGTCCCCAATTATTTTCACTTTGTGATTTAAATAGCTATTGGTATGAATTACCATTACATATTACATATACATATAACAATTAAATTAAAAATGAAATGCAATTCAAAACTCAAGTTTGCTAGATTAGTATGAGTTTTTGGTCTTTCTTAGAATTTTATTCGCCTCGCCCGTAATATTCTCCGGATCATCTACTGCCTCCTTGAAGGTCTCTCTTAGAGCTCTTAAGCCGCACAAGGGTGTTTTACCGCCCATGGTTTAAAATCAACGATGTAAGCGAATCTAATTCATTGGGTGCTATTACTAATTGAAGTATTTTTGTATTTCAAACTTTACAAATACCATTGCAAAACTAATTTCAAATATCTTTTTTTTAATAGCGCCTATATCAGTTAGCTAGAAGTTCACTGTAACTTTTCTTTATAAGTAGGTATCATTTTATAAATAATAATAGATATTCTCATTAGACTAGTGATTTAGATAATAACAAACGTTATACATAAAAAATTATACAACAAAAGAGATGTTTAATGCTTAGTTAATTACCTTTATAATCAAATAAAACCAGATAAGACTATAGTTAATCACAAAGGGATCAGCCAATACCTCACCGCTCAAGTGCCTCAGCTAAGATGAATAGAACCACTTATTTATTGATCTTTAATCAATAACACCACTAACGTGTTTACATTAAGTAGGTACTCACGTATATGTGTGCCTTAAATTTAATTATGAAACACATATGAAACTTAGCAAGGAAACACTTACCAGTCACATTTGCGGATAAAAGGTAAACTAGGATTAAGGTTTGCGATTGTCTTCACATAAAAAATAACAGTTTACACTGAAAAACAAAATATTGGAAAACGTCTCTACAAGGGCACTGAAGCTCCTCCACTGAATGAACCCGTGGACATTCAACAGAAGGTTGCGAGACCTGCGCAGTAGGCGCTTTGTAGTCCTTGTCGTTTGTTTTTTATTTAGGTCTCTGTCCTCCTCCACCACGTCATTCGCTCACGATTTGACATCATGACATGTAGCCACACTTCTCCTTTAACGACTACGTCATTTTTGGCTGCTTGCACCAAAGAAAATGCATACTTACTTGACTTTGGTATCGAATTTAACATTTGGTTTTCACAAAATTCTGTAGGTGCATCCTCTCAACCTTTCTCCTCAATTTTGCAGTGTTCTTAATAGTTAGCAGGTTTCTACAACCCAATAAAAAGAGAATAAAACAGGGTGGATAAGTAGCTACTTAGTTTTATTATAAAAAAAATATAGTCAGTCTCTGGCTGTTTTCTACGCAACAATCTTACAGGTTAGCTACAGCCTAGATTATAAACCCCTGAATAATAACAGGGATGTTTCTGTAAAATTATTATCGTTAGGTATGTTTGCCCAGAATCAAGCAAATCTGTACCTTACGCCACAGAAAACATCGATAAAGTTGGCTTAACACATCAATTTAGCTCTATGACGTCAGTAAACGACGTAAACTCTAGGTATAGTCAACTAGGTTAGGTAATAATATCAAGGGTCAGTAAGGTTCCTCACACCAAACTGCACAATGCATAGACTAGGTCAATCTACTGGGCTAGTGTTTGTGGTATATAATATTGCACAGGTCTTGCCATCCGATAACAATAGCGGCCTTCCATATGGTTGTTCAGACTGCTACGTCACAATGAATGAAGGCGACCGGCACACACAAGTATTCTTCAACTCAACCGTACTTTTGTAGGCACTTTCCGGTACTCCTCGCAGTAAAATATTCTAGAAAGCAGTTTAAACTCCAAAAAAGGTTCCTAATTGTTATAATGTTTCCACTTTATGCAGCTGCTATGAAAGTATAAAATCGCTAAAAGGCAATTGTCCAACCGCCGACAATAAACGGGAAGCGAGTAGAGCTAGATAGAATAATGCTTCTAGGAACTAAAGAAGACTGCTCTCGGGTCGGTCTGGATTGCTTTGCCAGGATTCTGAGCGCCAAGACGTCGCTGAGTATTTTCTGGCATTATCTTGGAAACTTTTGTCGCTCATCAACAAACTAGTAAGACAAGGTCTCGCTGTCAGCGATCAACTTAAAATATGTATTTCTTTTGTTTCCACGAAATGTATGCTTCGTCGTCAGCTGACGAACAAGTGCCAATTTTAAAGATCCTTTTATGCAATCAACAGCTAATGGTGCATCAACATCGCAGTTACTTTCTATGGAGCAACTAACGTTGCATTGTAACCAATGTATTAGTGGGCAACATCCGATACCAACGTTATTTGTTATCAGTATTTCCGTCCGTTTGTATGTCCGTCAATGGTTAGTGTTAGTGACTCTTTAATGTCCGTTTTTTATTCTTGTTTGAATTTACTTTTTCATCTTCCATGTCTTAGAGCTAGAGTAAACGTCCGATACCTACTTAGTTCGTGAACATGTGCTTTGCAACTCGCCGGCTACTAGTTGTTACTTGATGTTACTGGCGGTATGGATGCGATCATTCAACAAAAGAGTAGGAAGCAGTCGCAAAAGTTGAATATTACTTAATGTTATCGCGTTGATTCCTGTTGCTCCACAAAAAGTAACTGCAATGTGAATGCACCTTAAGAGAAAAATAAAACAAATTAGGTAACTTTAATAGTATGTTTATTATCATGGTATTACACCATTAAGATGCTTTGACTCTTATTACATTCACTGCATGTAACAGAGAATAAGACTTTACATAATGTATAAAAATAGGACTGTAAGGAGTCCTACCAGGACCCTGAAATGCATGTATAATGAGAAATGAATTACAAATCAAACACTCTTTCCTCCCCACTGCTAAAATGCAATGACAAAATTTATGTGCCCTTTATTAAGCTATACAATGTTTTCAATTGCACATGATTTATTTTATTTATATGCAAATCTACTAACTGTAGCTAAATTTTGTACATTGTCTATTTAATATTTATATCACCAGCGCTGTCAAATTATTATAATACCTTACACAATTGTGGCATCGAATAAATAGTAAATCAGGTTAGCGGATAAAATACTATTTAAATCGAAATTGGCAACAAAATTGAAACAATAAAAAAATTAATGGTATTATCTATAATCTGTACAATACAATTATTCGGCAGACTCGGTAATAAATAAATTCACTATACAGTCTCACTTACAAAAAACACAGTCATAAAATTCAATGTCTCAGGTCGTAATCAATGCGCTTCGCTTATCACATAGATAAAAACCACAGCACTATTTGTCACTTACACTTTACAGTTAATGGTTTAACCAGCGTCCACGGAAAGAGATCTCTAACGACTATTTACATAATAGATGATTACATTACTATATTTACAACGAAAAACTAAGAACAGTATACTAAGTGGGTGGCGCCCGACGATCATAGTCCCTTCTATAAACTTCGCGCTCGTAATCTCTTTCGTCGTACGCGTACTCAGGTTGCGCGTACCCGCGCCACTCCTCTGGGTACGAGCGCACGGGCGGGAAGCCCATACTGCTAGCCATCGCCGCCCCGTCATAATAGGCGTTGTAGGGGGCTGCCATAGGAGGAGCATAACTTCCAAACCTGGAAAGGGAACAACTAATTTACCAATTCTTTAGAAATAATTATCGTGCCATCGAGCGTCACGTCAAAATATTCATATTCGTAGCTCATTTATGCACGAAGTTTTTATAAAATAATAACAGCTTGTACGATATGCTTTATTATATATTTTAACTGTCGTCTGTATGACCTAATAATGTTTGTGAACTATGCAAAAATTATAATGAAATAAATTAATAGTAGTCACTTTATTTTTCGTATTTTTCTCAGCAAACACCCCCCTAGCATTT
>DWOC01000099.1:0-10780 GCA_018250775.1 Helias cama
GGTTTTGCATCACGTATTAATATATAGACTAGTGGCCCGCCTACTGGTCGATATTCGACCATTATTAATTGTTGTTATCTGTGTTATTTTAAATCTGTTGAGCCAGAGAAATTTATGATAATGTAATTTATGGTCTTCTATTTTTCGTGTGTCGATTCTGACTCTGTCTTGAAATAAATAAGCCGGCACACAAAGCGTAATGGAATGTATGCGTGTACAAATACTTGTATTTGAATGTGTGTGTGAAATGCATGGTGGTGTGTGTAAGGTTTTATTTTTGATTTAATGTACTTTATAGGCAATATTATTGAAAAATATTAGCATTCTGCAATTCTCCTATACATAAACTATAAGTGTGCCAAATTTTAAACTCCTGCGTCCGCGCAACTTAAGGCATTGAGTATTAAACTATCGGTCGTGACACTAGCAAGAAAAGATGATTACTGTGCTAGTTTAAAAATTGGATGTTGCTCGAATTGGTCAAAATATAATTATGTTTTCTACAAAGTAGGATTTATTCTAAGTTGCACTTAAAAAAAATATTTTACTAACACCTAAAATTCACAAAGAAATCCGGTAAGTTTCGCTGAAACGCGTACTACGTAATTCAATAGAGGATGACACCTTCGATCAATAACAAAAGGTTCCACCTCGGAGGTCGAATGTATTGTAAGTGTTATTATAAATATCCGATCGAAGGAAGGATTTTGCTTTATTATAGATTTTTATCATTCCCGCTAGTTTTATTTTTGACCATTCATATTTTATCATGGAGTTTGACATCTATAATAATATTAATATTAAAGATGCCAAATTACCTTTTTTACAGACTTCAAAAAAGGAGGGGGTACTTGATTAATCTGTATGTTTTTTTATGTGTGTCACGACCTCACGTCGTAATTTCTGGACCGATTTCGAAATTTTTTTTGGAATCGGGAGAATGGACTGGAACTACATTGATGTGTACCCGTTTGCAATGGCGGAATTCGAAAATTTTCAATAGAGAGTGTATTAAACACTTAAAGATTAGTTACTCTTTACTGTGGATCAGATTTAACATCAGATGCTGGACTTAAGAGTACCTGAACAGAACTCCTCAACAACGTTACGTTAACAAGTTAAGAAACGCACTTGAAAATATCTTATTAAGGGTGACATTGACTTTGCACAACCGAAATATTTTTGACCTTCCATGCCCTTATGATGGAGTAGACCTCCATTAATTAATCCATTTGCTACAGCGGCATTTGTAAACAATGTAAAAAAAGAAATTATGTGACGTGTTCACCTTCTGAAACTAACTTTCATAGCGACGTCAAGGATACGTGTACAAGCTATAAATAAAGTTGACCTGACAAAAGGAGCCTTTCTTTGACATTCATGGGATATTGAGCCGTAATCCAAAATTGCTCCCATAAACAAGAAGAGCTTTGATAGATCTGTAGAGGCAATTTTTTCTTCGTATTTACCTTTGGATACTTAATACGTTCTGAAAGGTCAAATGTATTATGGGTATTATCAAAATGTGTCTAAATATTATATATATTTTCGTTGTATGTGCAACAAACTTAAAGTTGTCCATGGCCTGTGTGTTGATACATGAGTCGTCTTGGAGATTAACTACTATGATACATGTAATATCATCTAATCGTCCTGCAGATTCACTATAATGTTTATGGAAAATACCTAGTTATGCTCCAAACTTTAGTAATTCCTGTTCTTGCTGTAACAAAGGTCTCCTTAGCCTCCACTATATTCCTATCTGTGGGAAGTAAGTCTTCTTAATAACATTGCTCTAGTTGCTAGCGACTCTAATCACTGCGCCGTGGGTGAAGTGCTATCGTGGGTTCGATTCCCACCCTGGACAAATATTTATGTGATGAGCATAAGTATTCGTTATGTTTAGGTGTAAATTATCTATTTAAGTGTGTATTTAAAAGAATATGCGTATGTTTATCAGCTGTTTGGTTACCATAATACAGGCTCGTCGCCTACTGTGGAATCAGAATACCGTGTCGGTAAATTGTCCCACAATATTTATTTACTTATTATTATTTATTGCTTGTCTATGTTGCTAGTGTCAATATTGTTATACACTGCTGACGTAAAGTGTTTACCTTCTGGAGCTGGCTTTCAGAGCCACGTTTGTACAGGTATCCTTGGACAAGCTATAAATAAACTCGACCTGCCAAGAGAAGCCCTTCGTTGACATTCATGGGATATCGAGCGGCAATCCAAAATTCTCATTCACAAGGAGGGCTTTGATAGATCTGTAGAGGCAATTTTTCTAACGTAATTTTCTCCACGTGTGAGTTAAGGCATTCTTTTATAGGTACCTTTACACGAGGCGCTAAGAATCTAAATTTATAACAAAACTTCCACGCCTTTATATCTTTTGCGAAAAATCATACGTCTAGCTTGGTAAGCCGTATAAAAGTGTGAGTTGGAGTGAAACATGAATATTTCATTCGCAATTTTGATGTGAGTGTTAAAAGTTTATGCATAAATAACTAAACAACGTTATATGCATAATATAATGCGGCTTAACATAACACCTTAATAATAACGAGTGTTACAACATGTATGAAGCTACAAACCTAAATAAAACTGCTATAGGTATTTGCTTAGAGAATCAGTGCGAGTGGAAACAGTAAGCGATGTTGACTATTGTGTTATATTTTATGAATAGTGGCAGACATTACATCTTGATAAGATTACGCTTCGTTTTTCAAAGATTTCACATTAACAGTATAGCAGAAGTTTAAAATTAAAAATCTTAAGAAGTTTGAGCCGCACTTGGCCAGCGTGGTGGACTAAGGCCAATCCGTCTCATTCCGAGAGGAGACCCGACCCTGTAGTGGGTCATTCATGGGTTGCAGAGAGAATAATGTTAAGTGTAATACACATAGACAAGTGTATGAAACTCAACACCCTTCTTGTAATTAAAACTATGGATGCGGCAAATATCCAGTAGGTAAGTATTTTCCTATCTTTATTCTAATTGCTGGTTATCTCCATTATCCATTTATTCCCTTCTAATGTTGTATATATAAATGTAGTAAAGTAAGTAATTACATTTGCCTCTGCTAACCTACCGACCTCTGCTTATACTGTGATAAATCGGTCACTTTCCGTCGCAGTGCCGTGGCCCACTTTCCCTATCTGATTAGCTTATTTTGACTCGAGACACTGTATAGCCGAAAACACGAACGCTAAAATAATCATGTGCAAAAATGTTCACATGTACGGCTGACTTTATTACGTGTTTAAATTAAAAAAATATAATGATTCAAACTAGGCACAATAGGACCCCCTGTGTCGTGGGAGCTATGGACAACACACATAGACATTGTAAGCTTCGTTTTGGCTATCAATTTTGAGAGAAGACCTACAGCGCAGAGCAAGGTTTAACAGATCTAGTAGTCTACGTTTTTAAATTAATATTTAAAAGAGGAAATATTTAAAAACTACATAATGGATAACTTACATTCTATACCTTTTTTTTCAGCAACACAGGCGGTATTTTACTCAACAAAAATAAGGATGACAGTGGGGTAACTTAGAAAACACAAAAGAATTATCTATAGAAGGATCAATAAACTGACAAATAAATTCCACTGACGAAGCGCAATCGTCGCTAGCGGTAACTACCGACATTAATTCACCAGATTCGCAACTACGAGTTGGTAATTACACCGAACTAAGATTTTGATACAATTACAGACAATCCACCAGCTGAGTTTCAAACTGGGGCAATTTGACTTCATTTAAACTGAACGAGGTATATTAAACTATTAGTTCTTGAATTAAATGTAGGGTGAAATTGATCAATTTTGTTGAGGTCAATTACGCACCCACACCCGACACCCGACACCCGACACCCGGGCCGAGGAACTAACAAATCGTGCCTATTTGTTATGAAGAAGTTTCACTATCAGCAATTTGCCAAAACTATTAGATAGATAATGGGGGAAGTCGGCTTTAAATAACTGTCGGATAAGGACAATGATCACGTCTTTGATTTATTTATTGTTGTGAAGTTTGGTTGCGGACATTTTGTTTATTTGCAACAAATAGCACATAAATATTCAAAAACTTCTATAGCGTTTTTTACAATAAATGTTAGGGTTGACTGCAACTTACGGACACTGACTTTCAACCTCTAGTACAAATTTGCATCTCATCGATACAAAATGGGCTTACTTATGACCAAAAGGAGGTGGGTAGGACTCAAATTTGACTTTTATTTGAGCAGCGTAAGGGCATGCAGGGCATACATAATAATTAATATCGCATGGAGACCCACATTGATCCACCCGTCGCACCTCAAAGTTGACAATCACATATCCTTAACGGAATGCCAAGAAATTACGTAAACGCTGCTTCACCGTGTAATAAAAGGATGACGGTATGCTCTCCCAGAATGTACACAATTGGCTAACTCTCATAAATCCTAAAACGACCAATATTAATGAAACAATTTTGGCAGTTTTATTATTCCGACGAGCACGGTCCATGAAAAGAATAATTCACTCACTTTGTTTCGTTACAGAGTGTATTTACTAATCAACTCAAATTATAGTTGGCGGAATAAAATATGAAGGCAAAAGGTTGAGCTAACAGTTTACCCCTTGGTCAAGTTAATGCTCCACAGCTTCAAAGTAGTTAGAACTTAAAAGAATTTTTAATTACATTATGTAAAACGGGCCAAGTTTTATAAGTATAAGTCGCCCTCAACTTGTTATTAAAAGAAGTAGCTCCACACTTTTTGAATTTTTTGCGTGGAAGGCTCACTAATGTAACCCAAATTAATTACCAGCATTACTTTCAGAACAGAATTAGGCTTTATATTTGAGGACCATTTGGCTTTGTTACACTGAAAGTTTTGAAACGACGAAAAAATAAAAACTATTGTCATTGTAACACTAGGATTAATCGCAGAGCTGTCTTAGTAGTTTTAAAAGGTAAATTAGATTTTTTATATGATATTGTTGCTTTGTTGAGCTAAAAAGTATTCGGTAGCAAAATTTGGTCATAATTTTCAGTCTCCAATTTCATGTATTACGCCTTACAATTACGCTTTTTTATCTCAAGTATATTACTGTATCCGAATAATATTTTGATTACTTAAGTACATACACTTTCATATCATGTCTGAAATGTTTACTTTAAGAACCCAAACGTTAAAGCCCAAAAATTAATATTATTATTCATTCCACTTTTTACAAGTAACTCAAGGGAAACAAGGTAGAAAATAAAAGGAAAGCTTTGATTCATTTCAGAAACAAAGAAGATCCTTCCAAAGTATTTGAGAGATTTATAGGCACATTGTTTTAACAAATCACGAACATGACATGGGTTTAAGCATAATGTTTGAAGTAATATTTTATATATTAAGGATCTCATATTTTATTATTAGGTTGGATATCCATTCAAATAAAACAATAAAACTTGTTACCAAAAAGTAAAACCAGTGGACTGTTTGGCTCAGTATTGTGATGCCTTATTTTTGCGGCTTTATCCCTGCAACTGTTGACGTCTGAATATTTATAAAAATAAAGGTCTCTTTCCTTAACACTGGAATAACTCGTTTTATATTTCGTTATCTAGTCCATGTCTATATGAACATTTTATTGGCTATTAAAATATGTCTAAGATCGGGACTTTCTGCGTGAGCTTACTTGACTTCACCAATTTAAAGAGTGGTGGGGCCCTTGCTATAATTTGCTACAGGCCCCGCGCTGACTTATTACGGAATTGTGCTAGCGTATCCTCCTTATATCTTATGCCTCTTCAGATATCTCTTCAGATAAATATTATGTACTCATAATTTTATTCAATCTAAAAAAATCCTTTAAAGCGTAGGTGAAGGCCGGACTCTTCAGTTTCTAGAAAGTTGTAAAGATACAAGCGCAGATAGTCACGTTCCTAGTTCGAGTTCAGTCGCCACATTCTTTGAGAAATTGACACGTTTCCAAAGCCCTCAAAAGAGAATTTTTATTTCTCTACGACATCTCATATTTAGAAGAAAAATTGAAAGGAGTAGGGGGTTGGATTGATTATTAGCTCGGGACTAAGATGTAAAAAAAAGATAACTCGATTATAAATGAGAAAGTTTATGATTGTATGTTAGTTTTTATGGTATGTTCGTTTTATGAAAAAACGGATAAACGGACTAAACTGGAATTATAATCAATCCTGACCCATTATTTGCGTTTAAAATTGATATTTCAAACTATATCTTTAGTGCAATATGGCCGGTAAGCGATCTATTGATTTTTTTTTTACATTAGCAAGTAAGTTTAGAATCGTTTGAAGAACACGTAAATACGTCATGGTTGTTTTTAATTATTTTCATTTTTCTTATTATTTTAACTTTATTAATTACAGGCGTTAACGAATTTGGATGAAAGTTCCTACATACTACATAAACACAGCTTTGGACGATATTCTAAGCCCAATCGGACGAAATCTGTTGAAATAGTTAGCACACAATAATTTCTATAAACATATTTATTATCTACTCTAGAAACCTGAACCAGTAAGTTTCAAACAGACATATAAAAAAACTTGAATTGCTTTCATCTGTTTGGATTACCTAGATCCTCTGCTACATGGGTCTGTTAATAAAGTCTGAATTTAATTTAATTCTATTTCGTTTAACAGAATTAAGTCCGCTATATTGAAATCAACTTAAGGTTTAAAGTTCAATCTATATTATTCCTTCGCATTGAATCTGAACGAAAGTAATTTGAGATTAATCCTTTGCTGAGGTTTTGAGGTCAGCTCATCGTAGCTGAACAGGATTTTAATAATAAAATTGTTTCTTGATAGAATATTTGTAGGTACTTTCATTTTTAGATTTATTGGGTTAATCTATAAATAATATAAATAACCGTTTTACTTATAGTGAGGTGGTAAGTTATTACGTCCCATTGAATAGCAACCGACTCCCAAAAAGGAGAAGTTTCTTTGTGCGACGAGGTATCTATATATTTTATGTTTGTTTCGTTTTTTCTCCGTCAATCGTGGGATGATTTTTTAATCGACAAGGTTTGCTACCAAGTTCATCTCATATTTTAGAGTGCGTTTCAGATGCCGTAGTGTTATTAACCATCTAAGGGTCTGATGATGGAGAAGCACTCTATTATCACTATGTTCCGATAGACTGCATTCATAAATATATATCTACTAAAATGTAAATAATTATTAGGTTTACAATATTAGGCGTTTTACAATTAGGCGTACGGTGCGTAATTGCTCGCTAATGGCGCAGGACCTTAACGTGAAAACATATGCGCATAGGTCCCAAGCAGCCCGCGAGCGGCACATTCGACAAATCTGGCCACATCCTAAAACTTTGCAATGGAGGTGATGTCCCTGTTTGAGTAGGTCCATTTAGTTCGACTGCGATTTCAGATAAGCCGGTCTAGTTTCTGAACCATATAATCCTCTTACGACAAGCTCGGTTCTGTGCAGACATTAACGAACATACGTTCTCTCAAAAATAACTAGGATCGATACTTAAAACAGTCGCTATAAATACATAATATTATCTGCAACCCACTAGTGACCTTCTGTAGGATCGAGTATTCTTTTAAAATATGAACGGTATGCTGCTGTAGTATTGATGGAAAATATTGTTAGGCATCTTGTCTGTGTAAAAGTGCTGTATAATGTTCTTCAAGGTAATTGAAGTCCACTAATCCGAAATAGGTCACCGTGGGGAACTAAGGCCTATCTTCCTGTTCTAAGAAGACACGCAACCCTGCAGATATTAGAAGGGTGTTGACATTTTTTTGTTGAAAAAAGCTAGGTTAGAAGTCGGAGATCGTAGGTTGCAGTGACCATACGGTGACCTGTTTGCTAGTTTCCTACTCATCTACATTAAAAAAAATTATAAAGTCATTCATAAATAAACTTTAACGTACGCGGGAAACGATCCCGGAAACTTTTGGCTAATAAAATTTATATCATGTACTGCAAACATGAACCGTATTACCGTAGTTCGTAGTTCATCTAGCTGTGACATAACTGAATTCGCGCGCATCGCAATTGAGGTTATTCAAGCATCAAAATACTGGATAACCGGCACACCACAAGCGATTCTACAAATTATAGCCGTATTGGATTCTGACCACAATAAAGGTGTTGATGTCATTGTGTGTTGTCTGTTCATGATTTTAATGAAGAGCTTAAAGCCTGTATTGGTAAATACTTAATTGTTTGAACGTATCAGCATCTTGATTTTTTATGTTAAGCAATCGAATTCCACTCAGCTTTTCTAACGGCTAATGTATTTTGGTTTTACGCAATTTATTATTTTTACGCAACTATTATATAATTTTTTTAAATAACATGCATGCTAATTTCTTATGATTATTTAAAGAAATAAAGGCCAGCATTAAATATTTTTTTAAGCTATAAAAAGTACATTGTTGTGTGTGTAATAAATTGATAGGTTTTTTCATATCAGAAAATTCTTATTTGCTTATTTTATATCTGATCTAATCTATGGTATTATACTTGTATGAATAAACTGATACAAAAAATAAATGATTTTTACAATATTTGTATGTTTCTCAAGAACTAAACACTGTCCATATTTAAACACTACTTAAACAATAACTACTTATGTGATATAAAGTTACAGAGTTACTGATGGATAGCATATTTTATAGTGGTTGAAATCATACAAACTATAAAAGAAATGCTTTGGGAGCATGGGAACAGCTGATGTTTTGTTTGTTAGAAGATGGACAAAGAAGATAATAGATGTCATTATTGTCAAATGTACTTTGAATGATTAGCAATCCGATGATACAGAAAGTAAAATACTAGTAAGATACACAGTAGGTATTATTTTTATATACAAACAAAACACTGATACATGTGAAGATAATTTGAATATCCAGCCAGTTTTTGATTTTACTTTAAAATAAACACCATAACCGATACTATCATTCCCTGTGTGGCAGATAGCATGAACACACAGCACAATTAGACGTCATACACAACCATGCATAAGAGCATACTGTCACTTAAATATTTATGGGATACCCAGTATCCAGTTGGTAACAAATGCTGGAAACTAACCGCTACAAACAAAAACTTACATGGTTAACAAATGTTGGTTTACAGTTTTTATTGCCAACACATGTTGACGACACAAAAGATAGTTATTTTCCTTTGATGTTGATGGGTTTGTTGGTGACAAAAGTTGCCAGTTTTCGGTCGAAACCCGCCATAATGAAAACGTGTTATCAGTGAGGGCCATGAATAACAAAACAACACTTGTCTATACTGTTTATGAAGCAGTAACTTTACTAAACAATTCGCGGTCGTCTCAAGGGAAATCACAATTTAATCAACTGTAGTCTGCGCGTCGCCGTATCACTTAGTATATTAATATCCCTACTTCAATATTCAAATAGGTATGTTTCTTATGAGTTCTTATCAGATTCATCTTATTACAATAATAATATGTAGGTACCAGTATACCGTAGTGCAATTTACTTTAAAGTTGTAAAAGGATTTGAACATACAGTCGTAGAAAGTGATTTATGGCTTAGGGACAAAGCAAGTGCTGGAATCTTGGAACGGTATCGCGGTAGTACAAACATCGGTACATACGGTAACATCGGTATTGACATAAACGCGAATACTTAAGAAAGATAGTAATGATTATAGTTAATAAATAAAAGTGATAGTAATTAACTGATAAGTTCTCGAGATAAATGCTATGGGTTGTAACTATATCGTTGACCCCACGATTATGTAGGTAACCTAATAAAACCAGGCTGTCAATGAACAGAAGCTAAACCTATAATAACTTTTTTCTCATTTTCTGTACGATTCGGCAGCTGGCTGCAATCCTTTAAGGCCTCTTGGCATGGATTTCGCCCCAGGTTGAGGGGAGGGCTCGAGCTTGCCTCACTAAGCGTAGAGCAGCGGCTCCATTGCGGATTGGTGGAGATACGAAGCATTTTCCCATGTTGGACTGTTTGAAACTCCCATAAGGGCCTGCGACAAGGTTTAATGACAGTTGTCTTTTGATAACATCCTGACTGGAGGCTGTGCCCTCTGAAGATTCGCTAACTAAAACGCGCATATAAAATTGGCCACTAGCGATCACGTCAGTGTCCAGCCGTTACCTAATTTTTTCAATGATTGATTTTTATTTCGTAAAGCCTAGGCACGCGGGGAGGTAGGTACTCTAAAATAATTGTGTGAATGCACAACCATATATACCTACATTTTTATGTGTGCAAGAATTTAAATTTTCTAAGCCCGGAGATAACATCTGCTAAATAAATACAGACACCACTATCTGGAAATTCATTTCTTGAGTTCAAGGTTCCCCGTGCGCAATTTGGATGCTACATTTCTTCTCACTAAATTCTGGACACTTTCATATTTCAATTTTATGTTTAAACCAGTAGGAATCGCAAGGCGTTTTTTATCAAATTTTGCGATAACTAACTCAGTTCATGGTATAGAAGAGTCGTCGTGTGTAGTCATGTGTAGCTTTAAAGAAGAGCTCTTAGTAGTTAATATTTCTTTGGCAAGGAAATAGTTTAAGACTCAGGGTCGAACAAGTCATTACTTTCTAAAATCAATGGTCTGGACTTTGACTCCACTTTATCAAGTTCCACCCGTGACCTTTGACTAAATTCTGCTTATTGTGTTGATGACTTGTTCATCGAAAGTCTTTCACGACACGACAGGGACCCCAACCTCATAAAAATAAATTGATAAATTTTTTAAAATACATATTGAT